>JAIPMN010040150.1:5118-19812 GCA_020650975.1 Apostichopus californicus
TTGCATCTGAGGCCACCTGGAAATGCAAAAAAAATCAAAAGGGACCCCTCCCCCAGGCCTGCCATCAGTCTTCAGCCCCCCCACTCAAAAGTACCTTCCTACGCCACTGGATATATATCTAACCCTGAGTTGGCTGGGCTACTTACGATAAACAGTGTTAATTTCACTAGGGTTACTGCCACTCTCTCATGAGGACCTTGAGTGTTCTATCCACTCATTGATTCTAGCCTGAGTTGGCTGGGCTACTTACTATAAACAGTGTTAATTTCACTAGGGTTACTGCCACTCTCTCATGAGGACCTTGAGTGTTCTATCCACTGATTGATTCTAGCCTGAGTTGGCTGGGCTACTTACTATAAACAGTGTTAATTTCACTAGGGTTACTGCCACTCTCTCATGAGGACCTTGAGTGTTCTATCCACTGATTGATTCTAGCCTGAGTTGGCTGGGCTACTTACTATAAACAGTGTTAATTTCACTAGGGTTACTGCCACTCTCTGACGAGGACCTTGAGTGTTATATCCACTGATTGATTCTAGCCTGAGTTGGCTGGGCTACTTACTATAAACAGTGTTAATTTCACTAGGGTTACTGCCACTCTCTGATGAGGACCTTGAGTGTTCGATCCATTGAAACATCTGTACTTCCCTTCGTAACTTCAGCACGTGCGCTTCGATTCCAAACTGACCATCCGTTAACGGCTGTAATAAAAGAGTCACAAAAACCCTGCTTTGCATCTTTGCATTGCTTTTGGAATATTTAACTATACAGTTACTATAAAAAGACAAGTCATTCCCTGAACATCTGAATTCATTGGAAGCACAGAAGAACATGGAGTATCAAAGACATTCTTTTGACAAAGTTGTTCTTAAACAGTCATAAACACCCTTATGTTCATAATGAAGTCTTAGAAGCTCAAGCCAATTGTGAGGTGTGTTTTACTGTTTACGGTGTACCCCCAAGGGTTGAAATAAGCGGGCGCACAGGCGCTATTCGCGCCCGCAAGCACTAAAATAGCGCCCCTGGACATGAAAATACAATACGCACAGGTGCTTCTTTGTCGGCAAATAAGCGCCCGCATACTCCTGTAAATATCAGCCTTTTCATGCGCTGCACAGAAGCCTGAAACTACCTTGCATGCTAGTGCTATATAGTAACTGCTAGCGATTTGATAAATCACTGATCGATCGAGTGCATGCACAATAGAACTGGTGCACATGGTTTATATATCGCACAACACCTGTACTGATAGGTACGTACATGCCGTACTTGAATTTTGTTTCTCCTTTTTAGCTCCTGGTGGTGAGAAAATAGCTCCTGGTCCTACTGAAATTGCCGCGAACCAGGAGCCACTTTTTTAGAAAGTGGCTCCTGGTCCACAAATCCTTATTTCAACCCTTGTGTACCCCCCAGAGATACTTTTTTTAACTTTTACTTCCAAGACCCTTTTAGGAGTAAATCTTTTCTGGAATCTGCCTGCTGAAATATTTTAAAATACAATACCTGATTTGTCCTTAATTGACCAGTAATGTAAACGAGTTTGTTGTTATTTTCTTGAAGGACTCTGTGTATCGATTCCAAGCCTGCTACAGTTTTTAACTTGTCATTTATCCTCTGTGAAGAAACAACTATGGAAGTCTAGAAGGGAGAAAGCAAATGAGAAATAACTTGAGGTTACTGTAAATTGTGGCCAGTATGATGGATAAGGCAAGTGGTATCATCCTTTCTTCATCTGTCATTAACTTATCAATCACACAGTAATGTAATTAATGTAGAATGATGGTTTACATCCAAGTTAAAACATTTTTATGTTACTACAAACTAAAAATCTCTTATCTGTGAGGATATTTAGATTCATTGTCAAGGTACAAATGGAGGTGGAAAAGAATGTAATTGTCAAAGTATCTTTATAACAATTTATTAGTAATAACAATATTTGCTTTTTATATAGCGCCTTATACCAGCGATAGGTCTCAAAGCGCTTTACAGAGGTTATATTACCCCTGGTCAATGATAACCTGTCCCAGAGACAATCCCTCCAGTTGACAGCAGTTATATACTGCGCCCAATGACAAGTTACCTCACAGGTACCCATTTAAGCCCTGGGTGGAGAGAGGCAAGTGAGATAAAGCATCTTGCCCAAGGACACAACGTAATGCACTAGGCAGGAATCGAACCAGCAATCCTTGGATCACGAGTCTGACGCCTTAGCCAATTGGCCACCACGCTCTTATTGAAACCTACATTTCTGCCAGAGTCATAATTGCAGGTATACTGTGTAATAAATTTCTACTGGCTGAGGGATTCAACTGTGGCACTGGGTTCCTTGAAGCAAAGTGCTGTTTTGGACGACTGAAGGGAAACTGTTACCTTTCACCACTAACAGGAAATCAGGCCTTTTGGCACCTCAACCTGGTGGTTCGTTGGGAGCCTCCTACCCAGGGGAACACTGAATTAGGGCTAGTAAACAGAAAGGCAAATCCAACCCCGGTCGTGATAGTAAAATATGTAACCAGTGTCAAACCATCATCAGCCTAGTCATGGGTATAATATTGTTGACAGGGAAAATGTTCACCTTTTGAAGATTTTATTTTGTCAGATCACTTAACAGCCTGACAATAACTCTGGCAGACACAGCCAAGCCCCTAAGCCCCTGGATACCCCAGTCCAACAAACCTGCTTATTGATAATTCAGCATTTTACCTATCGACCTCACGAGAAACCTACCTCATTAAGGAACAGCACAAACATTGCAACGAAAACCAAGCCGAGCCCTGTCATGGCTCCGGCAAAAGTGTTACTGAGGTTGTGAAGGAATTTGATGTTTTTGATAGAGACACTGTTGTCTGCCTGGGTGTCCCTCCTCTGTCCATCTCCTGCTATGTCCATGTCCCTCTTCCACTATGAAGAAAATTTAGCAGAGTGGTCAGATGTGAATTTAAATTTCACAGAGTTTATGCTGCTCGGTAATACTTATAGCATTTTCACTTCACATGTTTGTCTGACAGTTGGCCAAGATGTACCAGTTTACTGGTCATCCACTTTTATCGTTTGCAGTAGTTTGGTTTCTGCCTTCAGATATCTCTCTTCTACCCCTTTATGAATTGAAATTATATCATAGTAATACACGAACATACACACTCCGCAAACCACAGTGAAGTTTTTCTTAAGACCTTTAGAAGCTGGCCAATGTACGAGACTGCCATTTGCAGTTGAATTTATAAATAAGATAGTCCCATCGCCAAAACCTGTTAACTTTAGAAATTGAATGACTGAAGGGGCAAGGAACCTAATCATGGTTAATCATTAAGCAAACTTATTAAAAGATACATTTTGCCAAAATAGCTGGAACAAATTCTTTCAAAATACACATGATCTAAAGAGAGAATGATATAATTATAACTGAAAAATGTCATTTCTTGCACTCACTGAATTAATTAAGTTTCTATGCATGTACCTTTAACAACCTGGTGCTTTCATTTTAACATTACTAAAAGTATAACTTAATCTTATACTTAAAGAATTACAAAGAATACTGAAGTTTGTATGGAGTGCAGGGAAAGCTTCAGTTCCAATTGCATACATGCAGATAAATGTCGATGAATGAAATGAAGTTGACGGTCAATATGTTTACAAGTCTTTCAGTTCTTCACTCCGACAATGTTCTCAAGGTATGGCGCAGTCACAGTGAATGACCAGTGTTAAATAATTCTGAGGTTAGAGATGATATAGCTGTGAATGAGATGGAAGTTGCTAATATTAGTGTAATTATAATGTACAGTACATTACATGCAGTAGTGAGTAGGTTAGGCAGAAGTTAGGTGGAATGTGTATACATGCTATCCACTAGCAACACTTAGAATGTGTGGTATTAAAGCCATTAATCTATAGATGCTAATTACATATATTTGGTATTAGGTTCTCTTGTTAAATGAAATTCATGCCACTTGCAAAAAGGGTTAGTTGTGATTCTTTTCTTCAGCTAACACTGCAGGTGCAGGCCTCACTTTTGTACACTCAATCTAGGACTAGGCTAATTTAGTAAATACTGAGCCAGGTCTGTAAGCTGTTTACCTACAGTGCTAGGTTGCCAGTAGCATTAATAATTCTACAGGGTCCTTGTTGTAGGTTTCATCTATTTTATGTTCAAATTGTGACAGAATGGGTGAAGAATCAGCAATGAAACAAAACCATATGATGTTGATAACAATTTTGATTAAAATCCAACGATGGAAAAACTTCAGTTTAGAAAAAACTTAAAGAGGACAAAGCAATCTAATGAAGCCCAAAACTATTTTCAAGGTTACAGTATATGTAAACCAAAAGGCAGCCGAATGTTTGTCCTATGAAAGTGATGTGTTACACTTCATATTCAACCTGCCAAATGATCAACTTACTATAAAAAGAAGATAAAGAATGTTAATTCTGTAGGAAGTACAGTAAGTAAATACTCGGAACCCCAAAATGACAAAGCATTTTAATGCTGCTACAAGCAAGTGATTTTCCATCCTATGTTCATTAAGCAAGTGATTTTGAGTCACCATTTTCCAGTCTGCCATTTCAACCAACTGGGTTGGATAAATAACACTAGCTTAGGCCTAGACTAGGACGAATGTTAGTCCATCAAAATTATACTCTTCATAATGCAATCACCGGTAGTTATCCTTAATATTATAACACAGTTTGCTGAAGAAAATGAGGTTGTGCAGTGGGAAGGGAGACCAACTTCCCTCTCCCATTTGCTTTTATTCAATGAGAACAACAAAATAAAGCCTCCATTTTGGGGTAGGCTAGGCCTAGAGGCACAGTCAAAATGAACCAAATAACTTGTTCTTGCTTCAATTTCAGAACCACTGCGCCTCTGGAAGCAAAGTGAGGTTTGTAATTGAGCGGACTAGTATAACTGTTAATGTATGTTATTCTAACTGCAGGTATTCAACTTGAAGTTTGATGTTACCTAGGCCTCAGTAACTGTCATCCTAGAACTAAGGTTAGGCTACAGTACTGTAAACCTAGCCTACTGTAGTCCTTGGCTATGCTCAAGTAAAACTTACTTTGGTTCTTTGCATACTGCTGGAAATATGGATGTAATCTACTTGTTCAAATTGCACAATTAACGTTCTTTCTTCAATTTACACGTAGGCCTATGCCCGTCTTATAACTTCGAGGTCCAGTATCTTGAATTCTTGTTGCTTTATCGGGCAGTCTGCTTTAATTTCACGACTTTGCTCACGCCAGTACTGGGTTGTGCTAAATTCTTCGAACAGACTACAGCTGGACACCGGATATACACTTCTATTCTTTCGTACTGCAGGGTATGGTTCAAACTAGTCTACAAACATTAGCAACGTACCGCCACCAAACACCCTGTCAGTCATAACAAAATTGGCACACCGTATTATAGGAATGAATGCGCTTGTTCCACGTGTTATTGACTTGAAATTTTAAACAGAGCTAATATAAGGACAGTACACACACCAAAAGCTTTCTTTCGTTTTTTCCCTTCAAGTTTAAGGTTGTTAATAAAGAAAGTGGCTGGACTAAGTCTTCTAGTATGGCAAAAAGACTACTTGTGACGTCTATTGCTCATAAGGCAACAGTCAAGCGGAAAACTTATGTCACTGTTCGACGTGGTGTCGATTGACCTGGTACGTTTGGGTGTCACGTACGTGGGCGGTCAACTTCAATAGCCTGAAAACTTATAATTTTTTGGCTACCCACATTACCAAGTTAGCCCCTTCCCAAGTACTTTACGTAACAGTTTCAAGTCAGGGTGTTATTTTTCAGGTGATTGATTATTCAGGTGATATTGTAAGTAATAGTGTGTGCAGGGTTAAAGGTCAACAGTGGCAATGCCAGACATTTGGAAACAACCAGATAAGAGGGCCACATTTGGGTAGGGGGAACAAATGGAAGTTGATACCATCACACACTGGCGTAGGAAGTACTTTTGAGTGGGGGGGGGGGGCTGAAGACTGATGGCCGGCCTGGGGGAGGGGTCTAAGGGAAGGGGGTAGAAATTTTTTGCATTTCCAGGTGGCCCCAGATGCAATTTGGTGCAATATACCACACTTCAACACCCACTCCATTTTGTAAATAATTTTGCATTTTCACCTGGCCCTAGATGCAATGTGGTGCTCCAAATGCGATTTTTTCCTGCCAAAATGTTTTCTGCTAAAATGACGAATGTTGTTATCATTTATTGAGAAATGAAAAAGGGGTTTTCTGACTTGCTATGCGGGGGGGCGGAATGATACTTCCGCCCCTCCATATTTTTCACTGGGGGGCTGGCACCCCCCAGCTCCTATGCCCTTGCCATCACACAATGCCATGTCAACTTGGGGTCCAGGGATTCACCATCGGGCTCCTGGTGGGTGTCAAGGGGCACATACAATCTGAAGATTTGTGGTTCTCATCATTCCCAGATCATTCATTCATCATTCTCATTTTCAAATTGGAATAATTTTGGTAGACGTATCGATAAATTATAGTCAGTATTTTTTTAGGACATGGCAAATTTTATTTGTGGAGGGGGGGCTCAGGATCATTATTGTGAGATGTGGGAATTTGAATCCTTCGTTAAAGTCCTTAGCTGGAAATTTATGTGGGGGAAACTGTCTCAGAAAGAATAATCCTGCATAAAGTAAGGCAATAGATTCCATTTCACTACTTGCAAATTGCATAATTATGAACAAATTAGACCATGAACAATGAAATTGTTGTATATTTTTAAACATTAAGCTGACAAATATTATAAGTTGTAAGATCAGAACATTTCTAAATTTTGAGAGGTCATGTAGCTACAATACTTTTGTGAACCCCTCCCTCCATACCCCAACCCCCCCCCCCCCAACAAAATTCATTGTTCTGATAAGAGGGGAATGATACAGGGCTTTCATGTTGTAGTTTAAGCATACATAGTGTTATTGGAAAGCCACATAACAGATACTTAAGAGATACCATATCATCATGGCCCAACTTTAACTTCCACAGGTCAAGTCCAGGCATTGTAACAATCTCAATGAGAGGGTACATATACCCTATTTTGCACAAGAGTCATTCTCTGACAACTTTTAATGTGATACTGTCATATGGTTTGGGTTTTCTTTACACTCAGTCAACATGTTAGTGTAGCACATAGTCTGTAAAGGATTGCATGTTCAGACTACAACTTGAAAGCACTATAAACACAAGGCATGGTTCTACAGTACAACTAGGCCTAGGCTATATGTTAAGTCTAGTATAATTATAATATTTAAATGAAAACCAATAAATGTTCCAATAACTGTATGTAACTTCCAGATAATGAAAGAAGATTTATGAAATGTTTGACATAGCTAATCCTCAAACCTTATGCATTTCTAGCTGAGGATACAGCCTGGTGTCAGTTTACTTTGTGATATTTACACATAACAACCACACTGTATGTAAGGTTCAAAGGCATCATTGTGTGCTCCAAACTTTTACCCAACATGTAAACATGCTGAAAAAGTAACACATTTACGATTGAGGTAGAAGTATTTTCAGTCCACCAAGCATTACAGACAGCCAAGGTTGACTTCTAATCCCAAGCATTACGCTTAGGAAAGCTGGCGACTTGGGTAGATCTCAGCCTAACCGAGGCTAGGCTGAAGTCCTAACGTTGACTAAGAATACGACCCGTATGGAGCAACACTCTGCACAGCGCAACTTACAAAGTATGAGAATTTTCGGCAAATTCAACTATACAACACAAAACAGCCCACTGGTTTTATCAAGAAAAAAGCTATGAGTGCTATAATAAGGATGAAAACCAGCAAACAAACTTAAAAAACGCACTCATATTATGAAGAAAGTCGCAGTAGGGTTAGAGTACTTGCTGCTTTGTTCAATGCCAGAAGCGTTGTGATAATAAACACACGCCGTGTATTTAAATATGGTGGTTAAATAGAAAAGAGGGCGTTAGGTATTAATAAATGTCAGCAGCTCTGATAAATGACAACGCTAAGTTACATATAACTCTAGAAAACAAAGGTCTGTGAAGTGAAGGGTATATAACTGTTATTAGGTGCCCGCCTCCACAAAAATGTTTAGGGGCAAAACAACAAACACACATATATATGATTCTCGATAATTATTTTCCTAAAGGGATGTGAGTCTGTTCCAACAACCGCCGACTTCGGCCAAATTTGTTCTTCCCCTCCTCCTCAAAAAACAAATCGAACTCACGATATACGGGCTAGAAAATAATATCGTTATAAAGTATACTTTATGCAACCAAGTCATTATAATGTATGTGATATATGAACATGATCATTGTCGTTCATTTACATTGTTTGCAGAATGAAAACAATATATATTCTGGACGAATCATAGAAAGACTGGTGAAGTTATACTCACTATTTTGTTACGTACTTTAAATGTTTTCAGACTAAAAGCTATATCTCGAAGGATTTCTGGGGTGTAGGATGTTCGTGGTTGTGCACTTCCGTAACTTTAAGGTTTCCTTTCGATATACATGCAGGGTAACAGGGTGGTACTGTACACAATATCATGGTGTCATATGAGCGTCATCAATACAATAGTTACTTACACTTTTATCAAAATTAAGTACTAAAACATGACTTTTCACCCCATCCCCCTACCCTAATGGACGTTTTGTCTTGGAATTGTGAGAAGAAATGCAAAAAGAAAGGAAAACATTTTGAGAACTGTGTAGCACTACGTACGATATCACAGATTTCAAAAAATGATTGCTCTCAGACATGATATCTTTCAAACGCAGCATGATATTTATTATCTGTTTGTGGAAGTTATTCATCACAAAGATCTCTATCATCTGAAAATGATGTTTGTCCTCTTTAAAGGTAGTCCGCTTGGGCCCCAAATTATAGCACGCAGTATAATTGCTAGAAGTTTTCAAAAAGTACTTTCCTGGAGGCAGGGAGGCCTGCCCTGATGTGCCAACGTCATCATCAAGTCAACATTTATTAAACATATATTAAAAATGGATATCTTGACAACCGGAATAGCTATGGAAATATGTCCAGCAAACAAATTATAGTTTGCTGTGGAATTTTAATTGACACACTAAACTTCTGTCGTTCGCGTATACTTCTAATAACTATTAGAGTTCCTTTGACTTTACTACGCCCTCTTCACATCAAATTGCTGTTGCTGGAAGAGATGACGTCATCAGATAATAGGTTTACGTGAAACAAGGACCTTACACTATACATAGCTCCACGAGACTGACGTGGCAAATACAATTAAAATCCCTGTTTTGGGTGGAAGATAACACAATTCACTACATTCTGTTGTTATAGCGAAGTGTTTTATTAACAAGAGACATTTAGGTGGAATTTGTAAAAAAAAATCTGCGATGGGTTTATACTTTTCATCGGTCTTCCACAAACTCTTCGGGAAGAAATCAGTCAGGATCCTAATGGGTAAAGCCTAACTCTACGCTGTATTCATACTTGTGTACAGTGTACGAAATAGTGATAACTTAGTTAGGCTAGGGTTAGGCCACCGCCGAATTATGAGTAGACCTAGGCCTACGCAAACTTATGCAATTCGTCTCACTGGCAAGTAATACAGTGGAGGTCGTACAGGTATATAGACCATGAGATCGTGTATTTTGAATGGAACCTAGGCTAGGTATAAAACATTCCTATCCTAGGCCTAGTAAAGCTGTTGAGGCCTAAGTTCCTACTTCTACTAGCCTAGGCAGTATTAGTAGTCGGTAGTAATACACATATAGCCTATGATACACATAAAGAGTATAGAGGCCTAGGCCCACATTGCGATAACACACTCAGTTATAAGTAAAACAAAATAAAGAAGTCACATCCTTGCTAAAATTACACCAGCATCAATAAGGAGGAACAGCAATTCCATTTAGTACTAGGCTAAGTACTATTACTCAAACAAAGGGTATAGATCTTTCACATTCGTCTTCAATTTATGTGTTTGTTCCAAAAACAAACAGTTACCGCCGTAGTTAAATATGCTTTCCTCCTTGGTGTAAACTCTGTTTTTTTTCTATAGTGGAAGCTACTGTTTTCCAATAGCGGAAAACTAACTGGGGCGGAAACTTACGGTTACCGGCTATAGTAGGTCGAGCTGACATTTATCAAACCCTGTCATTAAGATGACAGAACACTAACAGTTCTCTACATTGTTTATTGAATCAAGTGTACACCAGTACTATGATTTAACCAAAGTGTGTGTACTGTGTTAGCCTAGGCCTATACATATCTAGCTGGGTAGGTAACTGATACAAAGTGTTGATGTTGTGTTTCAATTTCAGTGTTTTTTTTGCCTTCACAGCCTCATTAAAATGGCTGAAAGTTCTAGGGTGTTGTTGCATTTTCATGATTTCATTCACATTCATTGCCTGTACAAGTCTGTTGAGAAAGCTTCTGCTTGCTTGGTAGGGTTTGATGTAACATCTTTCACCGATATAAGCTTCTCTCATATTTGGGTTAACCCGATCAAAACTGCAACAGAATCCTGCAGTTAGGGGATAAAAGTAAACCTCAAAAGCAAACTAAAGAAACTCTTTTATTTATCCTTTAAATAGAAGCTTCTCTCTAAGCATTGCGAAGTAATTGTACATACAGCATCACACAAAAGCTCTATAATGCTACATCAGCAATGATGCCTTGTTGTATATCAGTCACAAAATAAAGGGATGATGAGACTATATAATTTCACTCAATGGAGCTCTTTCTCAATGGTGAATATAAATCAATTGAATTTTCCCCAAAATGGAAGAAATTCTACCATTGCACTGAACAACCTTAGGCTTTGTAGTAAGCAATCAGATAAACTAATTGTAAAGTTTTTTTGCACCGCTGAATTTGACACAGTTAAATTGCCATAACATCACAATGACTCTTCACTTCTACTTATAATATGTAATTCTGTTTTAATTCCTTACAGTTGGTCTTGATGCAGCTGGAAAAACAACAATTTTGTACAAACTCAAATTAGGGGATGTGGTGACTACCATTCCAACAATAGGTAGGTTTCTGTGATGGGGTTGTTTCTGATAAACAAGTTACTATATGCATAACATTATCTTCAAGCTTATGTCTTGTATGTGTTCTGGATGAGATATTTTATCTTCCAGTTATAATATCAATCTCAGAAGTTGTGTGATTATGTATAATTTGGTAAACTTATGTTTAGCAGGTAAAGAAAGGTTACAATATTTGCCTTAGAGAAATGCTTGTAGAATAAAATTACTTGCAGCAAAATAAACATATTCTTTTAACATAATGAAAGCTTGTATTGTATTTCCAGATTATATCTGCCATTGAAATATCAATGGTATTAGTATTATACATTCTGGAACAGAGTGAGAAGAGAATCATCAGAGGGAGGGGGAGGTGGGTGGGGTGGGGGGGGGGGGTAAATAAGTTCTAGCAGACTGTACAATGGTTGAGCAAAGATATGATTGCTTAGAACTTTACAGTTTCAAGAGTTTTAATTTAATGTGCATTCCCATAAGTCCAGTTTGGAAACATTAAGTATAGCTCCACCCATTTCAAGAGGTTCTCATATTTGACACAGATCTTGTATCATGTATGGGTTAACAAACATAATCAGTTGGTTGGAATTTCCTCATTGTATTCATTCTTTATGTCACTTTATAGAATGAAATAAAGTCATATAGATTGTCTGGTACACGTGTGAGTATGTCTGTTGGAGTGGGAAGAAGGAGAAGAGAGATTAGACAAATCTTGAAGGGGGGGGGGCAGGAAAAAACCAGAGGGTAGAATATCTCACCTTCATGGTAATGTTTCTTTTTCACCCTGATCCTACCCTTCCCCACACCCAGCGCCCCTCCACCACCCCTTCACCATCCTTTCACCCCTCCCATCACCCCTTCACTACCCCTTTACCCCCCTCCCCCACCACCCCTTCTCCCTTGCTCAAAATCTGTTAACATTGAAGATGTACAGTAAGGGTAGAGAGTCTTTGTAGATCAAGTTGACATGAATCAGTACTTCTATCACATGTTTTACATTTGCTGCTACATTAATCTTACTAATCCTTGCCACTGTTTGTCTCTTTAATTTGCAGGTTTTAATGTTGAAACAGTAGAATACGAGAATATATCTTTCACAGTATGGGATGTTGGCGGTCAAGATAAGATCAGGCCTCTATGGAGGCATTACTTCCAGAACACACAAGTAAGTATGCGAAGGGAAGCTAATAGATTATTGAGTAAACATCCATCGTTTGCTGGAATGTAACAAAAAAAAAACTGTTACTATATCTGTATTTATAAGTATTACACTGATTTTATTTTACCATCCAGTTCCAATATTTAAAATCCAAATATTGGTCGATAGCTATAAAAGCAATAATAATAAAACAATAATAATAATAACAAAAGAAAATGCAGTCAGATATAATCAGAATGTCATCACTGAAATCAGACAATACCGAAATGCTTGTCGATAATCTGTGCAACTCCACGATTTCTAATTTATCAGTGTATGATATTATTAATAGCACTAGAGTGCTTGATTTATGGCTTAATCGAAAGAAATGGCCAGTTCTTTAATTTATTATACCATTATTTGCAATAAGTATGAGAACAACGCATCTTAAATGCTCGTGTTGGAGTGTGAACGTTGGGTTAGAGGTCACAGATATCACCCTGCAGTCACTTAAAAGTCAATTAATGGAGATTTCTCATGCGAAAAGTCAATGAGCACTTCACTGCCACAGAAAGAAGAATTTTCACAATATTTTCAGCATTTTCTTTTGTTCTCTGAAGGTTATATCAGTTGTTGACTTTGATTATGATGTAATTCTTAATTCTGATAAATTTAATCCCTATGCTCTCCCATCATTGTTAAACAGAGAGTGCTTAAATTTTGATGAATTTATTGTTTAAGTAAATTTCTAATATACTTCTGTCAGGACAACGATGCTGTTCTTTGGATTACTTACATTCTCATTCAATAGACTACAAATTTGTTCAGCAGGGCTACAATAAACAACTGCCCATCAAAGCAGCTGAGTAATCATAGAGAATATTCCTACGTGAATGAATAAAACAAATAAAACAGTGTAACGCTGATAATTTTCAGACACTCCACGTTACAAGGAGATTGGAAAAAATTGTTGCAATTCTTCTGTAAAAGTACTAGCAATTTGATTAATGAAAAGTTGGTCCCTATTTTTCGCTCGGGCAGTGCAACACCCTTGATCGACTTTGTTCGATATGACAGGTAGGGTTTCCTGGGTAGTAGAAACCAGTCTCATGGAAGTTAAGTAAGCATGTGTAAAAACAAAACATTTGATTGAAACTAATAAGAAAGTTGTTGATAAGTTGTTTATAAGGTTGTTTATAAGTTGTTTATAGTTTTTGATAAGGTTGACTAGGTTCCTTCTAAATCATAAACTATGTAAGGCAGGGACCCATAAAGGACTTTCAGTGTATTGTTAATGATGATTATATTCATCATGTATTGATAATGTGTATTGTCAGTGTATTGACACATTGATATTGTGTAGTTTCAGTGCAGTTTGATTTGGTAGATTATGACTGATTTTCCTAAAGCTTGAACAGTTTGAATTCACATCAAAGGTTGTGAGAACAGTTGTAACCCTGGAAAGACATTGCTCTTACAGTATGTCATTATGGTAACCCTTACCCTCATGAAATGGACATGCTGATTTGCATGTATCATTGTTTGAACTAATTAACAGACAAGACAATAATATGATATATGACTCCTTGCAAGTCTGCGATGATGCCAATGTACAATGATACAATGTTCTAATCAATGTGCTCACTCAAAAGAATGTTAACTACCCTTTAATCCAAGCCACCCATTGCCTATTGATATTCGTTTCTACCCTAGCAGTTTGCTCGATAAATGTTAGATATGTCATTTTGTTTTCCTGGATGATGACTGACTTAAAAAGGTTTGGGTGAGTGCGAAGCACTGTCAACAGACAGTCAGTTTTAATTGTTACATTGAGAGTCAACATGAAGCATTAATGCTTCATTGACTCCATGTCAAGAGACAGTCAGTTTTAAATGTTACATTGACAGTCAACGGGAAGCATTAATGCTTCATTTACTTCCTTGTCAACAGACAGTCAGTTTTAAATGTGACATTGACAGTCAACGTGAAGCATCAATGCTTGATTTACTCTGTTTTCTTTGACAGGCGCTGATTTTTGTTGTAGATAGCAACGACAGAGAGAGAATCGGTGAAGCCACAGAGGAACTTGAAAAAATGGTAAAGGTTTAGAATTGATCCCATCTCCTTACAGCGTCATCTTTGAGCTAATAATGCAAAAACCTTTTTAAAATGCAATATTCTGGTAGGAGTCATTGTGACACTTACGGTTTTACCATTTTAGTCAGGTATGCACCAGATGTGGCACCGACCCGGTTTTGCTAGATTAAGCCAAAAAATTCATCCAATTGGAATTACTTTGGAAATTAACATTATCCAACAATTTCTTTGGGATATCGGTAGGAGTGGGTGTTGTGAATGTATTTAGTCTACACACCCTATCCTTTCCTTTCCATTCATGTTATTCAGTGGGTGATGTTTATGAAACATTATCAGGATGGTACATAAAGTCACAGCTGGAAACTAGATGGGAGACATACAAGTATAAAAAGGACTTTCCTCAGACCTTGAAGGCTGACAGTGGACATTTTGATGGTTATAT
>JAIPMN010040151.1:991-14394 GCA_020650975.1 Apostichopus californicus
CTGGGTGATCTATTCCTCACTCTCACCAACCAACTACACTCAGACCCCCTCCTCCCCCCACTCCACCCCCAACGTTCATGTTCTGTTTAAACTTTCCACAACGATTTAAGGGACATTCCCAACAGGTCATCATGTTATCTTATTCCAGAGAGAGAGAGATCATTCTCGTTAAGGTTAACATATTCAAGCTCCCATCATTGTTATGCTATGTAGTAGCCATCTGAGTGTACTGTACATGGTCTAGGCTTTATTGATGCTTGTAATCCTTTGATATCTCTGTTTTTTTCTGTGCCAAATTAAATGTACGGAACGCCCAGTACATTTCATTAAACTTAACTAATTTATGTAAATTGTGTAAAAGCTTTTCTCAGCTATG
Source organism: Apostichopus californicus (assembly GCA_020650975.1). NCBI lineage: Eukaryota > Metazoa > Echinodermata > Holothuroidea > Aspidochirotida > Stichopodidae > Apostichopus > Apostichopus californicus. Next base: position 1,368 of record JAIPMN010040151.1, read on the forward strand.
TCACTCATTTTTTTCTTGTGTTAAATAGAAGAAATGGACTTATTAATGTTCTTGAATAACGAGAAGAAAAGTAACCAAAATATGAATCGAATAAGACAAGAGATAGTCATCAATCAATAACTAAACAATCAATAATTATCGATAATGTACCTTTAATGTTCTTTGTAATTAGGTTGAACAAACCATGCATCGATGTATTAGGAGGCAGCAAACAGTCTTGAAGTCTGATGATTAAAGAAACAAATACTTGACTAACAAAGAGACAGAATCAGAGACTCCATGATGATCAGACGCTTGATTCAAATGAATTTTAAAATGAATCATATAATAAGAGATACTATTGTTAATCTCCATTCCCTTCTACACTATGTACCAGCTACACGATGTCTTAGCTTCTTGTTCTATGAATTTCATTAACGACGTGCGCTTTATACATAATTACTCTCCGATGATATACCGCATATAATAACCAGCTGAGCAATGTTTGCGAGATAAACAATTAATATACGTGTATACACATATACTTATAAATATGCCCTTTTAATTTTTGTTCGACACCTCACATCATTAGTGTGATTGTTATTTTATGTCGTGTGATACTTGGAGAATAGGGAGATCTCCATAATCATCATCTTAATCACCCCATTCACCATCACCGTCACCATCACCACCAACACCGTCACCACCATTATAACCACCATCACCACCCCCACCACAACTATCACTACCATCACCATAATCAACATAATCATCACCATCACAATCATCATCATCATCATCACCACAATCACCATCATCTTAATCACCATAATCATTATTAATATCATCACTATCGTTACTATCATCATCATCATCATCATCATCGTCGCTAATCTGGTCATTTGTGTAACCACCATAACAATCATCACCTCTTTTACCATCACGATCTCCCTCACCATCATCACGTACCACCATCGTCATCATCAGTATCACCATATGATCCCACGATCGTCATCACATGCATCATGATCATTAACATCATCATCATCATCATCATCATCATCATCATCATCATCATCATCATCATCATCATCATCATCATCATCATCATCATCATCATCATCATCATCATCATCATCATCACCATCATGGTCGTCGTTGTCATCATCGTAAGCATCATCATCACCATATGATTCCACGATAATCATCATAATAGTTAGCATAATTATTAACATCACAATCACCACCAAAATCACCATCACCACCACAATCATCATCACCATCATCTTCATCACCATATGATTCCACGATCATCATCCTTATACTCACCATCACCATAACCACCACCAACATCACCACCAATATCACTATCGACACCATCATCACCACCATCATCAACATCATCATCAACACCATCATCAACACCATCATTAACACCATTACAACCATTACAATCATCACCATCATCACCATCACCACCAACATACCTACCACCACCATCAACATTAACATCATCACCATCATCATCATCATTTATCACCATCCTCGTCATCACCATCATCATCATCATCACAATCATCACCATCACAATTATCACCATCATCATTAAGGCATTGCTATCACCATCGCGATCATTATCATCATCATCAGCATCATCATCATGATCGCCATCATTATCACCATCATCATCACAATCACCATCACAATCACCATCACCACCATCCCCGTCATCATTACCATCACCATCACCATCACCATCATCACCATCGCCTATGTCATCACAATCATTACCATCACCATATGCATCATGATCATTAACATCATTATCACCTTTATAATCATCGTAGGGATCATCGATACTACCATCATCATCATCACCAGCATCACAATATGATCCCACGATCGTCATCATCGTAAGCATCATGATTATTAACATAATCATCACTATACCAACTCCATCATCGTCACCACCATCATCATCCCCTCCATCGTCACCACCATCATCATTATCACCAACATCACCATCATCATCATCACCACCATCATCATCACCACCATCAACATTATGAGACCGTCATCACCATTTGTTCTTATCATACTTCCATCTTTACCACAATGTTCATTACAATCACCGTCCCCATCACCATAACCACCACTGTGTCCTTTGTTTTCTTTTTTTTCTTTATCTATTTCTTTCATTGCCTTATCTTTTCTTTCTTCTTTATCTATTACTTTCCAAAAAGGAAAAGAAAAGAAAAGAAAAATATCAAACAATTATTACTTAAAAAAACTTCACACATCACGAAGGCATACCAACGATTTAAAACCAGATAGTGTCTAGACGTATCCATGGCAACCTCGAGGTACTTGTTTGTCAGTAAATTCCAGGTGTTTTTATTAAGGACGCGCGCGTCTATTCCATTGAATACAACTTATATTCATTGTATTGTTCAAGTATTTGATTGACAGGTGTTGAACAAAAGAAAATGTTTAAACTATTGAAAGTGTCAGTAGAGTCAGGGTACATCCTTAACAAGGAAGAAAAACATGATGAAATTATTTCCATAGACTTTTAGGATAAAAAAAAAACTGTGTACTGAGTAGAAAAGTGAAGAAAAAGTATACGTACAGATGTATGATAAAAATGTGTACAGTATTGGGAATATATGACAAGTTAGATTTGGCAACTGGAAATTTGGTGACAAGCCAATATACAGTATATAAAGATTGAAGAAGGTTCATAGGCCTTGTAGGTTAGGGAGGGAGGGTGTGTGTAAGGTTGCGGGGAGGGGGTGTGAGCAGAATAATCCACTGTTAGAAAGCATCAACAGTAAAATCTACGTGAATATCAAGCTAAAAACAGATGTATTGTGTTTGGTATGTACTGCACAATGAGAATATAAATGAGAACAAATATACGTGATTTTGAGTGTTATTTACATATAGACTATTTATTTGTCTCTACTGTGTGGTAATTGACTGTAATGTTATGTGGGTTAATAATATGCATACATCATGAGGTTTTTGTTGCACGGGGTGGTGGGTGGGGGAGGGGTGGTGGGTGGGGAGGGGTTGGAGGGGGTGAGGGAGCAAAGGGTTGGAGTGGAGGAGGTGAAGACAGGTTGTTAATCAGAAGAGAGGAACGATAATAGTATGACAGGAGACCTTGCTGAGTATGTGTAGGTGTGGGATTGTGGGGGTGGAGGGGGGGTGCGTGGCAATGAATGGTGTTATTAACAAGATAACCCAAGTATTATAAACATAGTAAATGGGATAAGTGGTCCTTCATAATTGTAGGGCGTGGATTATGGGAAGCTTATGGTGATATAGTTGAGACGGGTGCCATATGAATGGATGAAGAAAATTGCAATCTATTTAATTTATACCACTGTTTGTTTTTACTTAAATATCAATGTGCATTAATTATCAGTTTATTCATATATTAATTATGAAGTGAAAGAGTCCTGATAAAACAGTGAAATTGTTTTCCTCTTTCCTTTATATATCACATAATTTCTTTTGGTTAACCTAATTGATCGAAGTTTGTACATATTTACTTTGGGTTGCTTTTGACAAAAATTGTTTACTTCTGCAGTAATGATGCCTCATATATTGATATATTTATATCCTAGTTTTTTTTATTATTATGGTTATTTCAATGAGATATATTATTTTTAAGTGTAAGCTAGGGCCTCATATCTCTTTATGGAAACAAATTTCATTCTTCTGAAGAATTTATAGGTCAATTCTATGTGTTTCTGTCTCTATTTTACTCTCCTATTAATCATATTCCTTACCAGATGACTGTTCTTGTATTGTTAATTTATTTCTTCATCCAATTTCTTTTTCATTCGTTTTGTTTTACTTCTACATTTATCTGAACCTATTAATAAACAACCTTCAGTAACTATTAAATATAACTATATCAATAATTATTATCTTGTTTACATCATTAGTATCAAGTAGTTATTTAATTAATGACTTAAATTATATACACAACTATTAATTATACTTACACCATTGCCTTGAATCTTTGAGAGTGCTGTAGATAGTTTAATATTCCATTAACTTCATGTTTATTCATTTCTCTCCCTTCCTCTGTATGTATGGACATATTCTCTATTGATGTTAGGATTGGTAGAGAGAGACCAGAGGAGAGGATAATGTTCCCATCTTCATCAATCTTACTAAAGGACCAGTTTAGATTCACACTGAATATGGGAATCTGAAGAAAGGAAAATAATAAATAGAATTAATATCATCATGTTTGTTTACAGGATAAATACTTGGAAATAATAACATTATAATCAACTTAGGAATATTAACTTTATTACTGTTTTGAATTCATATTAATCAAATGATATTTTATTTATTTGAAACATAGTTTGTGATTGTTTTATTAATTATATAATAATTAGTGGTTTGAATTTGTTAAAAAAGGGTAATTTTATTTCTAAAGTTAGTTTGATCTTCGTTTCATTTTATTTGTATTAAGTGATATTTGGTCGGGATATTAGGAGGTTGTCTTAGTGCGGGGAGGGGGTGGACATGGTTTACCCTCGTAAATGTTATGTTGTTATTGTCAAAGCGTGTGCAAGGGGTGAGAGATAAATGGACCGATGGGTGTCGCACTGGGTAGAGATGGGTGTGGTAGGGATAAGGAGGGGTAATTTGGGGTGGGGGGCATGTAGACCGCTCATACATATTAAATGTAATTAGTGTTGTAAGGGGAGGTGGAAATCTGAAGAAAGGAAAATAAGATATATAGTTACTATAATATCTCTTTATCAGGGCTTTAATTTAACATGTATTTTGTTCTAACTAGTATATTATTATTATTAAATATATTTATTTTGTTATGTTTTATCTTGAATGTGGTTTTATAGAGATTTTAATTTCACAATCGGATCCTTTTTTGTTTACTGTTTTGTTTGTTTGTTACTCTTTTTTTTATTTTGGGGTGAAAGTAAATATTAATTTGATGACTAAAGGCAGAACTATTTTTTTTCAGGATAGTTTGCGTTTGATTTTAGAAGAGATGAAAGAATATCTTAAATTATTTTTATTGTTTGTTGTTGAAGAATATCATAACAATGTATTTATTATTGTTGTTTACTTTAAATATTTCTTTGCATTATCCTACAAGGGTTGGGTTAGGGGGAGGGGTGGGGTTGAAGCAAAGAGGGATGCAATCAATAGGTGTAACTTATTTTAATGTAACTATTTGTTTGAAACTAGTGTGAAACTGTATACCTTGTTTAAAAACATCTGTTGTTATTTATTATGTATTGACTTTGACTGAAATTCGTTTAATCAGATATCCCTATGTTGTTTTATTAATAGATATAACACTAACATACACGTTTTGTCTCATTGCTTCTTTCTGAAGAATATTAAAACACGTAAATGTTTGTTGTTTGTTATTTATTGTTTACTTTAAATATATTTGTACATCTGTTTTTCCTAAGGAAGTAGGGGTGGTTGGTTTACGGTAGTAGTATCATGTCAACATTTCTTATATATGTTATTGTTCATATTTTGAGTGCAGCTATGACTATTGTTTATCTCGTTTGCAAACAACTGATCCTATTAATTTAACATAATTGTGTTTACTGAGATAATTTTGTGTTTCTTTTTGAAGAAATAAGTTTAAAGAGAATTAAAAATAACATTATGTTTGTTGTTGAAGAATAAACATACGCGGGTAACTAATTGTTGTTGTTTGTTGTTTAGTGTTAAATGTATTTTGTTAATCTGCTTTGACTACAAATCAAGGGTGGTGAGTCTGGTTAATAACAATATTTAAATGCTACTTGCGTTTGGAAAATCACAACAACAAGTTGTTATCTATACGTTTTATTTGTTGCTGAATAATATTGAAACAATGCGTAAATAAATTGTTGTTGTTGTTTTTTTTTTTAAATCTATTTGCCTACAAGTCAAGAATTGTAAAGGTGAATAATGATAGCAGCAGTTGTAATTCATTTGAAAGCTTTTATCGTTAATTATGTTTGAAAATAAGGTATCTTTTTATCATTTGTATACAAACAGTTGTTAATATTGACCTTTATATGTATACATTTACTCCTGAATTTAAACAAAGTTTTTCGAACTCTATTGATAGTGTAGTGCTATATAATTTGCGTCCGTTTTGAATAATATACAAAAGTTGACTTGCAAGCGATTTTATAGTCATTTGTTTATTAAGCATATCAAAACAATTCGTAACTATTTGTTGTTGTTTACTGTTTACTCTGAAGACATAGTTTCCAATAAGGCAGATGAAGGAAACTAGTCCCAACAACAACAAATGGTGTGACATATTATACATATATTCATATTTATTGTATAAGAGGGGGGTGACATTTAATTTTTCTGTTGTTTAGTTATTATATATTTATTTCCAGTGAAGGTTAATTATCAATATTTCTTTGATCTCACAGACAGTAGTCGATTCAGGAGTTTCCATTTCATGACGAGGGTAAAATTTGAGGGAGTGTTAGGTTGGTTATTTAAATAGATTTATATAAGGGACTGTATGTATGGTTATTATTTATTAAATACAAGTTGAGTGACAATTTAATGTCGGAGGTGGAATGGGAGGGGGGTGTAGCAATGGGTTTTTGGTGTTGTAAAGATATTGATGATCGTATCTTAAAAGTATAATTTTATTGATTTTACAAGTAAGTTGTATCATATTTAATGATTGAGGAAACCCGCTTTGTGTTTAATCTTACCTTATCGTAGCCACGAATTCAGTTAGAGGTTTAAACTGTACTCCAAGACTGGAGGGGTTGGAGTGGAGTGATATTTTTCTTTTAGGTTTTAGCTAAGGGTTATAGGGAGGTGAATAGTTTACTTTTGAGAGGAAGGTGATTTTTAATATTGACTCATTCCATTAAAGACAGACAATTGGAGGGAGAAACAGGGATAGTAATGAATAATTGTTATGATTGATTGTATTCTTTGTTTACAAACACATATCAATTATGATCAAAGGTTAACATTTTTAATAATGTATCCTTCCTCACACCTAGGTGGTCGTGGACAAATGTTGTAATATTAGATTTCTACAAGTTCCGTACTCACAATCAGGTGGTCGGGAGAGATTATGTAATATGATATGTCACATGTTCCGTACTCACGTGACCCATTGACTGTATACTTACATTATGACTGGACGCTTTCACCAGGAGCTCTATGGCTGACCTCTGCACTGACACGCTGTCATTGCTACTGATGGTTACATTTTGTGAGCACAATTCTGTAATAGTTTGAACGTCATCAGCCTATTAAACAAGATAAACATTGTTTTAGCAATAACAGATGATAAATGATAAAGTATAGAATTATAATTATTTAAGAAAGTAATATTATATAATCAAGTCCCACTTTACTAGTCCGTACAATAATTACTACTATCTATGAAGATTCCCGTAGTGTGTGATGAGGCACGTTGGTTGTAACCTGTATGGGCTCAATGTACAACACATACAGAACTTGTGTAAGGAGCCAACTCCTGAAATCCGATACCATACCGTATATAGCCACAATGACCAGTTGCCGTGTACAGGATGAATACATGAGTGCAAGTATAAACAATTGATATTTAATCGTACGTAACTGTCCATGGTAGACATTAGAGAGAAAAAGCCAAAGGTTATACATAAAAGTTTAAGGAAAGAAAAAACAGCAGGATACTCCTTATATTTTACCTCCACCGTTCACAGATCCCCTCAACACGCCCCCCCCCCCTCTTCCCCAAGCACACAACACACGCAATCACAACCCATCCAGGCAAATTGAATTCAAACAGAACAAAAGTGTAACCAACCTTCTTCCATCGACCGGATTGGAGATCAAGATGACAGGCATTACTCGGCCACAAAACTGGAAAACATAATAAAAATGAAATCAACAAAGTATATTTATTAAATTAACCGGAGCGATGCATTTAAGACTCTCAATAAATTATAACTAGGCTACACATTTTTAAATAAAAATATATTATATGAATAACCATTTTTACCTGCAGGATTTTCATTTAGGATCACACTGGCTTACCATCACTAGGACATCCCCTCACAGCTTAAACTGATCTTGCATTTAACGACATGGAATTGTTTTAACAATTCTAAACCAAATATTATGTATCAACATTGTTAATATAAAGAAGAACAATAAGTCATAAAATATCAAAATGAAAGTAAGGATCACGGTACTTGCTGAATGGCAGTAAATATGTATTTACTATTAAATATATCATCTCACCAGTCCTGTTTAATTGTTGCATTTACACAATATTACTACTATCACTAATAACGGCATAATACTCATCTCATAATTACTACCACGCATGTACCCCGAGTCTGTTATTTATCTACTCATGGTGTAATTTTGCCATACCTTGAATCAACCTCTGATATTAGGGAATTTGTTTGAACAATGCATTTCAAATACATCCATTTGTAATATTTTATCAACAACGTATGATCACCACAGCATAGTAGAGTAGTTTCATATTATTTTGGTATAACAAGTGTTTGTTACATTACACAGTCTGTACTGTAACCAGTATACATTGTATTGTAACATACTGTATTGTTAGCCATACCTTGTATTGTAACATAATATAGTGTTAGCCATACCTTGTATTATAACATACTGTAGTGTAAGTCATACCTTGTATTGTAACATACTGTAGTGTTAGACATACCTTGTATTGTAACATACTGTAGTGTTAGCCATACCTTGTGTTGTAACATACTGTAGTGTTAGACATACCTTGTATTGTAACATACTGTAGTGTTAGACATACCTTGTATTATAACATACTGTAGTGTTAGACATATCTTGTATTGTAACATACTGTAGTGTTAGCCATACCTTGTATTATAACATACTGTAGTGTTAGCCATACCTTGTGTTGTAACATACTGTAGTGTTAGACATACCTTGTATTGTAACATACTGTAGTGTTAGACATACCTTGTATTGTAACATACTGTAGTGTTAGCCATACCTTGTGTTGTAACATACTGTAGTGTTAGCCATACATTGTACACACATAGCCATACCTTGTACATTCTTTCTTTTTAATTCTTCTGGGATTTTCTCTGGTCTGATACATGCAGGTAGTGCGCAGTTAAGAAACCTGTGGTATAAAAATAAATATATGAAATGATCGTGTGTTTCTCTTTAAATACTAACAAACAGCTGACCTTATTATAGCCAGGTAACCTAATAATAAACAGAAAATACCTCACTATATTGTATCAAAAAAATGCAAATATATGCAATGAAGATAATATAGTTATATTGAATATACAAATGCATAACATTCAAGACTTTATTAACTTCATTTAAATGCTTGCACGGAATGGCGCCTTCTTACCTGTCTGAGTTGATCACACCTCGAGTATCGAAACATACCCTTCGACCTAAGCCTATTACTCTCGTTCTACCCAGCACGAATAACAAGTAGCATTATGCCCCGTAGCTTATAATGTCGCTGCACCTGATCTATTGATCGGGCTTCTTTCCGAAATTCGCATAATCACAGACTTTACCTCCTTTAAATCACGCCTAAAAACACATCTCTTTCATTATAATATTTACCAACACGCACGTCATCTACATTGCGCAATGTTTATTGTATCGACCTGTCAATCATATTGTAATATGTCACGTGGTTGAACACCTGCACAGCTAAAGTACATATTATCATACATCTCTTAGTTACCGTGAATACATCAAACAGATATACCGCTGAAGGTCACCTTGACACTCGGTAAAACTGTACATCTGTTTTACTACAATGTTAGCCAAGAACTAACAATATAGTTTTCTTTCATTTAACTCTTTAAAACAGAGAAAATCATCTTGTTTAATTGTTAATGTTTTTCTTCTAACATAATTTCACACTCAACAGGCCTCTATCTTAGGTCATAAATTCCTACAAAATCATTACTCCGATGTTTGGAGTTTCTTTGGCTTTTTTTTTTAACTGTTCTTCAAGGAACAATACACGAAGTTTTACGATTGAAACCAAAACTGTGTGCACGATTTACCCAATGATTCACTGATTTTGTTGGCAACCAACTAATAGTTAGTAATGGTTACTTTGTTTTTGGAGTCATAACATATCGCTGAAATTTCGTTGAAATATTTAGAGTGATTTGTTTTTAAGGATTTTTTTCCTCTTGTTATTGCCTCTCAACGTTGATGGGTAATGTAATGTCTAAAGTGTGTAAAGAAAAAATCCAATATCAATATTTCTCTTATTTTCACTAATATTTGGGATAATTTACGCCATGAGTTAAATTGAAAATAGGCGTGGTTTGTCATACTATATATCGTGATATATGTTTGAAGAAGTTACTGCACTCCACTCATACGTATCTCTATTCTACAAATACACTCAAATCAGCCTAGCTTACAAAACATTACGTTATTAAATTATTGCAGAATTTCTTAAATATTATTTTAATTATCACAGACATTTCTCTCCTCATATTCATTTTATCTTGTAAGTTACTTACCAAAGTTTCCTGAATTTCTTAGACGGCAGTACATAGTTCAATAATCCTACAATATCGTCCTCAGTAAGTTCTGGTTGGTAGTTCGTGTCTGCATTCACCAATAACGTCTCCAGTGATGAGAGGCTTGGTAGAGCAATACCAGACTGGAGGATGATGGTATTGTTGTCAACCTTACTGAAGGACCACCGCAGCTCTAGATCAGATATTGGTATCTGAAGAAAGATAAATAAAGAATAAACTGTAGTTTAGCTGCATGACCTCATTGACAGTAAATATTATTGAACATACTTACCACTATTAACAGGGTATTAGCTTTTTTAGACATTCAAAGAAAAGCAATAATAATACCCCGGTCCCTCTCAAAAAGAAATGCAAAATTATTTTAGAAAAAAATCTACAATATGACAAATAAATAAACAAAAAATAAAAAGTTTTCAACTCACTACCGATGTGTAGTTACCGCGAGTGCGTAGGAAAGCTAAATGTTTCGACTATAATGAAAACAAGTCTGCTTTCCCCATAAACATACAGAAATAGCCTCAAGTTTATATTTATACAAGTGATTGCAGATCTCCACTTAAATCATTTAGGCTAAGCTATTGTCATCTGCCCTTCAACCCCCACCCCCCCCCCCGCATTCCGTCCTACCAGACTAACTCGACAGAACAACACTCGTACCGGCTGGATGATAACAAGATAATTGGTAATAAACACATTCGTTATACCTAGCAACTGGTATCAATGATTTGTAGCAAGTAAATTAAATCAGGCGCTTTAATATTTTTTTCATCATAGCTTGGTCTTCAAACACAAACTTATATCTACCAGTCTTGAAAAATAACATGCTAAGAAATAACTTACAACATTGTAAAAAAAAACATGTATTTGTGAAAGTTAAACTATCACGTATGTACACTCATCGATCATCACACTAGTATAAGCGCATTTGTAAGACCTCGGTTGTTAGGCATAATTCTACATAAGGTAACTGCAAGAACGTACTTTCCCTCCCGACACATATTAATTGTTTATAACATTTAAACTGTATTTCTTTTAATTCTCTGAATCTACTCATATGTACCACTCTTACATTATAACATAGTAAAGGTAAATTAGAAAATATTATGTTGATAGTACATGACAGGCCTAGTTGCAAAACACAACTACATACAGTAACAGTAAGAACGAACCTCCCGTCCCGACACATACGGAGTAAACACGACCGACACTCGCCGGTGTTTACCGCTAACAGGTAACATCACGTAAACGCTATGTCATATAATGATTGTGCAACACATTCCACGCCTATAAATCTGTCTATAGATGCAATGTGTGTTGTAGGCTAATTCTATATTTTTTGTCATGTCTACTCTAAAGCAGTAGTGAAGCTAGGCATATTATACATTACGTTACAGCATTATCCACCCCCTCTCCCCTCTCCCCCCTTTGCCCTGAACAAACTCTCCATAACAAACACACCATAACTGTCACGGCTGGGAGATATCTATACCTGATAATAAAACCGATTCGCTACACCTTACAGCTGATGTTAATAGTTTATAACATGCACAAAGTATTTTTGTTTTAATTCTCTGCATATTTCGATCGACGAACCTACATTCATATTTACCAATCGTGCACGATAACATGGTAAGAGATAAGGTATTATGATGATATTTCATGATAGTTGCAAAAATGAATGTTTCTATTATTTTTCCCAGTTTCTCGTTCCCTACTCTGTACACTAATCGATCATCACATTAGCATTAGCATGGTTAATCAGGCCTCAACCTACATATCGTAATTGCAAGAACGAACTTTTGTTCCCGACACAAGCAGAGTAAATACAACCGACATACGCCAGTATGAACCGCTTACAAGCTACCACCACGTAAACTCTAATCAGACGCTAGTTTATATGATAATATTTTGTTTCTATAACTGTTAAATAAATTATATGCATATGATATTCTCTCAAAAATGTTTGTTGTAGGCTCATTCTTTAGCCGTGTCTTAAGTAGTAGCCTATTGTGCAGCTGCAAATGTTACAATGTTACAGCATCATAACTGCTACTATAAATATCTTTGCTAAATGTGAGTGACATTATCACAATCCATGTACTACTATCACATATCTCAATGTGTCCGCACTACCAAATACATTAACACTACCAGTGCCAGGGCTCTCGGAATGTCTGATTGGATTAGGGCCCACTTATATGTTACTCGGTCTCTATACCTACAGATTAGTGTCGAATTAATAACTATTATCAACAAAAACAGTTATATTCCTTAACACAAGCCATTTAAATTAGACTACAGCAATGTTTTACGGCGAGTGGTAAAGTCCTAGCCTATCTTGACAGAAATAAACAAACCTGTTACTAGTACTAGGTCTAGCCTAACCATCCAGAATTCGTCTACATAATTTGCAGTACTATAATTACACTTACCTTGAAAGCAATATTGTTTTAATAGGATTATATCTTAAAGCGGTGATGAACGTA
>JAIPMN010040161.1:0-30185 GCA_020650975.1 Apostichopus californicus
GAGAGGAGTCTTCTAATAAAGATTAATTTTGAAATCCACATAAATACCTTATTCACACTCTCGCGGAAAGTAAGCAAAACTGTTACGAGCCTGCTATCTGTTTTATAAGAAAAAAACTAAAGCCAATACCCTATCAGAGAAACCGCGTGACAGCTGGACGATACAAAACAGGCAAGTTATTTAAAGTCATATTAACCAAGCTACAAGAGTTGGCGGAAGAAACTTAAACGAACTGCGGTAACAAGTGCGAAAGTTAGAAATAAGAAAGAATCATACAAAGAAAGACGGAATGTGATAAGAACAAAATAAAAAAAATTCTAACCAGTAAACACCCTGGTTACAATTATTTTATCATTTCCGTTAAATGTCTTCCCTTCCTTCAGTTTCCCATCCCTCGTCTATATATAAAAGCGAACAATATATTTAATTAACAGTGTTAATCTACATAGATTACTACGTTAAATCATGATTATATACCGAAATTATATACCATTCAAATATACCGAGTTGGGTAAAAAGATGGTACAACAAAGTTAATCGGAGTCAATATACCAAGTGTCTCTAATATGTCACTACTCAATACTTTATTTTATCTCATGTTCAAACAGCATACTTGGTAGTCACTACTCCAAACAGGTATTACACGTTTGCATGGAAAGCAAACAATCTGATCACATTGCTAAATCCTAATATTTTGGTCAATTACATGCAACATAATCCTTAGACATTGTGGAATGAGGAATAATATCAGTTTGATGAATATCATTATGTCATGGAAAGTTGTTTGAACCGTTTGTCTATAAATTTTCTCTCGTCAAACTGAATACATCAATGCAATCATTGTGCTATGAAAACGCTGATCATTCTGGAAATTAATTATCACCCCCTTTTTTTGCATTGGGTTTTCTCTCAGAGTATGTAAATGTGCCATTTCTTGAATAATTATTTGGAATTATTTATTGTCATGGAAAGTTGTTTGAACCGTTTGTCTATAAATTGTTTTCTCTCGTCAAACTGAATACATCAATGCAATCATTGTGTTATGAAAACGCTGATCATTCTGGAAATTAATTATCACCCATTTTTTGGGGCATTGGGTTTTTCTCTCAGAGTATGTAAATGTGCCATTTCTTGAATAATTATTTGGAATTATTTATTCTAGAAAATATATCATAGGAAAATGACTAATTCAGTATATCAGCTTGTTGATTGTAACACATTTAGCTCAATTTCTCATCAAATTCAGAAGGACATTGATTCATTTGATCTCATTGACACTATGTGGACTTTGAAACTTTCAACGATATGTTATATAACGTATCCGTTGAATTTAATGCCAGGTCATTTAAGTGATGGATTTTGTGCCATTAACGGAGGTATGATGATTAGTACAGAAATCCACTATTATTTGTTTTCATATCCAATATTTTATATAAATAACTTAAATAAATCATATCATTGTTATATATAGAACAATGTCTTTCGGTGACACTCTTAAAAGTATGGCTTACATGTCATCAGTGTTTTTACACTCGTCATACGTTTACTGTTTCCCGCTTTTCTCAAGCTTTTTCAGCCCCTCCTATTTTTTCCCTTTTCGACGAATACTGTATTCATACACGTTATCTTAGCTTGAGCCATCAAATTGAAAGCAGCCGCAAACCGAAATAACTACTTGATCAAGGGTACTGCTAACATACTTTAACCAGAGAGTTAACATTACCATGATTTATAGCGATGCTATAACGTATTGTTTGTTTCCGTCAGATTCCCATCACCAGTGTGTGCCTTAACAAATCTTTCAAGGAGTGTGAGGAAGATGTTATTGTACTTCACTCTGGACTCAGATTGAACCAATTATTGACGGTAGAGAAGATACACATAGAGACAGAGCAAGTAAATAGGGAACCTAGGATACTAACAGACGAAGAAGTTACAATGATATTACGATATGGGCTACGTTCTGAACATTTAAAGGAGCTGTCGTGAGTATATATTTGGTCAACGTGACTTTTGTTAACGTTAGAATATTCGTTTGATTTATATACGCAACGTCTTAGAACTGGTATATGTATGCTATTACTGTTACGGAATAGGAATAGATAAAAAAGTAAACAAATACTTAATGTAGAGTCTTGAGAAGAGTTGAGATCCTTGCGAGACGAGTTTTGATGAATGTTACCATTTTTTACACCGATGCGGGCCAATAAAAATCACCGTGTTTAACTAATTGCTGAATATACACACACACAAACGCACCAACGCACACACATAGATAAGAGGCTTAAGGTGAAGAACTACAATGTATGTTTCTGAACACAGGGAAATCAACGAGACGGTTTTTTGGCGGTGATATTAATGTATACCTTGCTTGCGCGAAGATCCAAGCATGTATACCAGTTCAGCTTCTCTAGATGTTTCTGGCGTACTCTCGTTTAACGATTTGTAACTTAGAAGCACTTTTTCTGTATGTTTCTTGCATCTCCGCATGAGTTATTCACTAATATACAGTGTGGTGAAATTTCGGGACAATTCGGATTCATTCTGGAGAGTTATTGTAACGCAAGAAAATTTTGGGAAATTTCAGGGAACGTGAAGATTTATAAATACACATTTTACTGTATCCTAATACCCCCCCCCCCTCCTAATGAAGAAAATTGGAATGTGATGAGAACTTTCTTTCCTATTTTACATTCACCGTACTGTTTTGACATAGTACATCAACATAGTTGTATAGAGTAACTGACATTAACGAAACGTAAGCAGCTCTTGAAATGGCTTTAGCAATAACATTTCGAATATGCTCTCCAAACTATACTTTTTCGAACTTAAACTCCATCTCAACATTGATGACTGTTAATATATTATAACCACTGTACATAATTATCGGAAACTTGACTACATTTAAGTCTACATCTAAATGCCGTACAAAGTTAATAGTAATGCTAACATTTCTTTTTCAACCGTAGAGTTATTTTTTGAATTTTTTTGAAAAATAAACAAACTGGTTGGTTATTAACTTAATCCGTCTCTTGAAATAATACAACACGAGCAGCATCATCACCGGCATCTACTGCAAGTTTGAACGCACATTGTGGTTAACTTCCGCCACACGACTCAACCGACATACTCACATCACCAGCTTCCCATTAAATACTGTAGCATCGTTCGGTTTAGTATTTAAATTGGGCATTTTATTAAAAAGTACAATAACGCAGCTGCATATATGCGAAGAATGATCACACGATGTTTATTCATAAGTCATAATTGTCTATCACAGGTGCCTAGTCTATTATCACTTGAACAACAGTTCAATAATAAAACTTGGAAAAACTTATAGATTTATTTTTCCCTCTTTGGAAGTTTATCGTCATTTTTCCTAGGTCAAAGTGCATGGTACTTACGATATAAGTAGATAAAGGTGTTTCTGCGTTTGTTACGCGCGTAATCGGGTAACACAGGACAAACATAAACAATAACATGTAAGGGCACCTGTCAGAAGTATAATGTTGAGATAAATATATAATTCTACCTGTACGCGTGTATACTCCTTGCTTCATGGCGCAATTTATCATGCATTTATATACCAGTTATCACTCTTTATAACAGTCAAGCGACGCAGTCTACACCAATGGGCTAATGCGAAACTTGTGTCTTACCAAACGGAAGCGCCGGTGATTTGCAAGTTATTAGAAGGTTTATGGTGCCTTGATAAGATTGAAACACTTATTTTTCATCTGTTCGATAGCCTAACTCATATCTTCATTTCTACTCAAAAGGTTCGCCGGTTGCACGTTGCCTCTCTCCTTCCCATCGGAGGCACTTCCTAGAGACATGAGGTCAAGGGACATTAAAGGTAAATCATCATTGTGTGTAAGGCAGTTTATAAGTGAATCCTAATATTTAGATATCCTTTCCCGGATCAGTGATGGACATTAAACAAGTAGACTTTATCCATCTGCCTCCAATGATTTGATTTCATTGTAATGAGCATATGAAGGAATTTGTAAATCTGATTGTAAATCTGACAATAAGGTAGTGAATGACTTTATTCATAATTTCAAGCTAACCATATGTATCAGATTTTAATTTAGGACTAATTATCAGGAAGATCATGATATCCTTAGTAAGCTTTCGAATACCATATTCCAGAGCACATCTTTAAGCACCTCCTTCATATAATGCATCAAGACTCATTTAGTCAACATAGGTTTTTATGTAATGGAATACATAGGGATATCTCGAGTTAGTAACAATATACCGAGATGGATCTACATATAACAGTGTGGATTATTTGACTTACATTGCCTATCAGCCACAAATCTTTACAACTGCGATTTGACATTCTGAAATGATGTGTCTTGTAGATATTTGTGATACCTAGATAACTATCAATTGTTTTTTTGTTGTTAAATGTATCAAGACAATGTTTTTATAAATTACGTTTAAGGGTACACATATTCGTAAATGTATTTTAAAAATGTTGAAGATTGCTATCAGGTCTTGTAGTTAGTAAAGTTACTGTTGTGAACATGTCAACGTCCTCAACATTCTAAAGGCAATGTGTATTGGTTGATGGATGTGGTTAGCGGATTAACTCAAAAGAGAGAATTATGCGGAAATGACTCATCCATTAAACATTCACTTAGGTGATCGTAAATATTTACATTAATATTGTCTACGTGTACTAATGGACCATGTACATTATTTCCATGTAGTCTATTGGAGCCTATTGAACAGTGAATTGCTACTGAATGTTCAATCCGGCCAGTTTGAGGTAAGTGTACTCAGAAACTGGTTGTCATAATGTATAAATATTATTTATTTGTCTTCTTGATATATAGTTGGATATTGGCAAAATAGTTTTCTTTTTCTGGCATTTATTTGGTTCTTCTCCTAGGCTACCATAGCTTCCATCTTTGCGAGTTGGTAGCTGATAGTATGTACATTAAGTATTAACAATATAATAACTATAAAAAAAGTTCACGTTTGTATTATCAATGGTATTTTAGAACAAATTTAGCGTTTCCTTCTACATTATTTCTCTATTTCTTATTACACCCTTATTACTTTATTTCAAAACTGACATAACGTTTAAACATATTGATTCATTACGGTATCAGGTTAAAGATAAGGAATCTCTGCGTCAACTTTGTTCAGAAGATGTCTTAATCAACGAAAATGATCACTATTTACAACAATGTTTAACCATCATATCCGTACAGACCGCATCATATCATGACGTAAGTCGATCCACGTACTTAAAGTTATTACTTTTATTCTTATTGACACCATTTTCTTCTATATGGATATGACTATGTGTTGATTGTGCGTATTCACTTTCTTAGAATGACATTATGTTATTTATATGTAACTCGAATTCACACAGCGTTATCTCACCAATTAGTTCGTCTTAATGTAGTATATAATGAACATTTTTGCAACTCGTAACGATCAAATATGTCAACTAATTATGAATTAACTTTTTTTTTTCTTGGGGGTGAGTGGAGTGGTGACTAACATAAAAACATCCCCATACATTACTAAACTAATTTTTGATTAGTTTCAAACAGAGCACTAAATAATTCAAACTGTAACTGTTGTCCTTTTTCTTCTCTTTGATTTGCAATTAAGTTACGAGATTAAAATAAAAGCAAATGGATGGTTTCGTAGGTTTGCACTTGTTATTGATGAATTAACAATCTATGGACTCGTTTTATTAATCAATTTAAATGGGTTAATGTAATAGATATCTTCGAAGAGCGACACGTAACTGATTTATTGATTGATGTGAAACGTGGATATTTCAGCTTGGTTGAGAAACGTAAATTATCTGTCAGTACATACACTAGTTTATATAAATAATTGTATAAATACAATTTTATTCACCATTTATTTAAACGGATATGAAACCGGCATCACGAATACTCGTTGCATAATTTCTTTAAGTGGTTTGAGTTGTAATATGTGTATTATTGCTAATACAAAATAGAAACAAACGATTCATGCTACAACAGGACACTGAAAAATCTCTATGTTCTTTCTAAATTTGTTTACGGTCATCACCAGCAAAACAACAGCAACACTATAAACTGTATCCCACAAGTTTGCTTATAAATTGTGCAATGATTTCATATACGGGCTAATTTCAGTCTCAATAGTAATATAATTTCAGCCATACTTGGTTTCAAAATTGTTTTGTTGTTTGTTTCATTACTTTAATTGATTATAACACACCCACCCCTAAGTAACATCATTCACTAATGTCACAGTATTATAAGTATATGTGTACTATAATGAGTAAATTATAATAATTAATGCCAACATTATGTATGTAAACCTGGATAATCGTATATCGTACACTATTCTGTGTGTGTTATTCTCAAGCACTGTTTGTTGTATACTTTGCTAACGATTACAAAGTTCTTAAAAGTTTCGGGGTGCTTATCGATCAGTGAATAATACTGAATTGAATATCCTGGAATCGTTACTACAATAATTATGTTAATTGTTTTCCCTTCCTTCAGATTCCCATCTCCCGTCTGCATCTGAAAAACGCCTTCAGAAAGATTGACGCTGGTAACATCATCCTCCATTCAGGGCTACGTCTGCCATGTCCTGCTACAGTGAAACGGGTGGTAATAGAAAGAAGAGAAATGACAGAGACAGAATGTTTTGACATAATGATGTTTGTACAACAGTCACATATGATGGAGGAGATAGAGTGAGTCCCGTATCAATACGTATCTATAACAAGAAACTAAAACAGAATACAGAAAAAAAACATTCGTAGAGAGTTTAGTATCCTTCTAATGGTACATATAACACAAGGAGTAATACTACGTAGTGTATGTGGTCACATTAATTATATACACGTTGTCTAGTTATTTCACATTCTTTTCTTCCGGTTTCTACCCATCTTCGTTTATTCGAAGAATTTGAGCTACGGTCTGAATTCAACTGGACCATGTGTAAGATAATGTCTAGGTTTTTACCATTCATGACAAACGCTTGAAATATAGTTTATGGCGTATTCCCAACAAAATGTCACCGCAGAGGAATGCAATGTGATTTGCTTGTCTTATTTCATCTGATTAAAACAAAGATCACAGCAACTACTGTAAATCTGAACGCTTTGCACCACAGTAAAAAACTGGATCGTGCTGATAAATCGGTAGCATGTGCTATTAGGATTACAGTAAGAACTAAGGGTATGTTTAATCCCAACAAATCCCTGCAACTTGATTTGCACATGAATTACCCAAATCCTTAGTTCTCACTTTAAACTTAATAGCACATGCTACCGATTAATATTACGATTCAGTTTTTACTCTTGTACAATACTTATACATTTACAGTAGTTGCTGTGTTCTAAGTGTGTTTCGGGTGCACATTTTAAGGCTGCGGTATATGTTTCCTACGCGGATGGTTCTCCCGGTTACAATCCGGTTTCGATTTCCCATCTTGTGTGAGATATTGTCAGTGGCGTAGAACAGCACTATAAAAAGCGACGGGATGGAAAACCTGTACGGCTTCGATATTCACTGGATATTTCCTTTTTTTTTCTTAGCTCAAAATGTTGACTCATATTTTTTTTTTTTTTTAATTTCAACTTATAATTTTCAAACTTTAACTGTGTTCAAAAAGATAACCTTTTACCGAAACTTCGGATTAATTGGTCCTTGTTTTTCTATAATGTTCTTTTTAGTTTTAAATTCAAGGTAAGTTTTGGTGAACACGCAGTAGTTTCGACAATATGTGTCAAATACCCCCCAGTTTTAGTGGATTCTTTAAAATTTAATTTAAAATCCTCATCTTTTTCATATGAAGAGATTGACTTTTCATGTCAATTAGTTAAACTTTTATCATCATCATCGAAAAAGTACAATGCTCACAGTGCATCTAATGGAGGTTAATTACAGCATTATATCTGATTAAGGATTTTGGAATAAGTTTTGAATGAACGGTTTAGTCCAGAATGAACAACGATATTATTTCTCCATATGAAATTAAATCTTTATCTTAGACCTTAGTCAGAAGTAAATTTCAGAATCAAGAATATGACACAGAAAACACAAAGATATTCCACGTTGAATACTGTTATGCGATATGTTATGACTAATGAAAAGAAAACGTGTTAACTGGTGCGTTATGTTGTGTAATGAATACTGCTGTATGGACATTGAAACTCAACAACAGGCAAGAAAGAGAAGGTACACCTCCATAATACCCTCCCTCCCTCCACCGTTTGTCTAGTTCTTTACTTCCACTGGGTAGTGGCAGTAGAGAGATATAAACATTCCAAGAGACAGATTCCATCTGACAGTGTCGGTTACTCGTTGAGGATAGGAATGTATGTTTAAACGCTGTTGTAAATCTTCGGTTTCCGTTGATTAGCTTCTTTCTTAAATAATATGCAACATGTACGGATTTGGAAGATAAAACTGCAGCATGTCACCCGAATCGCCATCGAGAAGAGCAGTAAGACAGGTGGTGACTATTCACTGAATAGCGGGGTTGTGAACATAAGGCCGAGGCCGAGAACGATTATGTTAATTATTGAAAAAGAAGAAAACGTCGTATGACGTGCTCTGCGGTAACACTTAACTTTAACCTTGCTATTGTATCCTTATCTGATGTCACGATTGTTTAGCTGTCACAGTTATTATGTAATACCAAAGGGAACCCGGAACTTCAGTTAAGTGATGGATTCATCAATGTTAACAACATTATCCATTCCAATGTTGATCTACAAATAAGCAAACGCATGCAATGTATTGCACTGTACACAATGTACATATAAATAAATTGATTTCAACTTTCCTTTATATTTTATACAGTAAATATTTAAATACGAAACATGCAAAAAATTCAAATATACAGGTGAAAATAAAACATAAAAACTTAAACTTAAAAATCAGAATGGTAAAAAACCAATGCAAAAACGGAAAAGTGTCAAAATATATTGAAACAATTTTCTGAACATTTTTAATACACTGCTTTATAAAAGAAGCGTAAGTAGCAGCGCACGGTAGCCTTGATAGACCATTACAAGGGGTTATTGCCATGGCCAAATCCATAAATATGGAGTGATTGATATATCTAAACAAAGCTTCGCAGCACAGGAAATTGGTAAGATGCGGCCACCGTAGGCTGTTTTTTTTAAACACGACTACATCGTACTATAATGTAGCGTTATCAATACACTTAAAATCTTTTCCACCCACTTTCCTACTCAGATACAATGCATACAACCACGAAGTGTATATTACTGAATTATTGAACACAATAAAGTATACGACTATCAATATTACAAGTATTGAACGTAAGAATACAATACTAATACAATATCGGTTTGATCCTCTGAACTAGATAAGAGCAGACAGTAGAATTAGCTGTTCCTTAACAACACACTTAGTGTTACTATAAAATGATGCATGTAACAATATCGTTCTGTTGCTTATGAAACCTATGTCACAATGAACTGAATAGGGCCGTTGTAAAAAAATATTACGTTAGTAGTACCCCGGAACACGTCACATGATCCTCCATGGTTGATATGTTTCTAACTGTGTAATAAGAAAGATGTCTAGAGTTTTGTTATTAACCTTTATGGCATCCGATGCCAATGGAAGCCCTGATTTAGTATACACTATGTAGTTCATCTCTCCTGATGACGAACAGTATTACCCGTAATACACGTTGTAAATTCAACTTATTCTGTCACAGGAAAATAATGTCGAGATTCTTTAAAGCGTCTTAGAGATTAAACGTGTTAAAACACGCCATGATGACATCACTACAAAAGAGTTGAAGTTTGAGATCCTTTTTGATTCAAATGTTTACCGATCAATGAAGATGTAAACGTGTTCTTAGAGGAGTATGGGCGAGCCTTAAGCCATTCAAATCATATACAAAGATTATTGATTTAAAATTATGAAACTGCATATAGATTCTTTCGCTAAATACATAAAACTAGATACATCAAGTAGGGCTAGCCATTGTGTATTTGAAACAACATGTACATATATGTAGGCAAACAACAAGTCTACTTGTTAAACGTTCCTCGTGAATGGAAATGTAATGATCCAGATTCTCTTAGATTGGACATTCAGTTGTCCAACGTTTAATTTTTCTAAGGAAGTTGAAAATGATAGACAGGTAAACATAACTGAGAAGAAGGCAGGACTACTGTTAAGAACACAGAGAAGTAAATGTGAATTGTGGCGTATTATAATACTATACCCTTTAAACGAAATGTGCATGACAAGTAACCAAAAATGTTCGACTTTACATCTCTTTAAATAAATGTATGTATGAAATATAACATTACCCCTCCCCAATGGAAGCTTTTATCGACTCCAAGGCTTCAGTGTGGGTTATTTATTTGGTGCTGGTTCAAACTCTTACTTAAAAACCGATGGAAACTATTGTACAGTTTTGTTTGCTTAATATCAATACTTTAGTAAGGTATGATGTATTCAACCCAATATTTCCTTTAGAAACCTTCTATCTCATTCATCTTACTTCGGTCTAGGATAAGTATGCATGTATACTGATAACTGATTGCACTGATAATACCCTGTGTGATGCTATCTTGTAGTTTGTAAGGAACAACCTAAGCATATTCCATAGTATTTCTTTGACGGTTCATAACAAGCTATAGTGTAAAGCTATTCTTATTTGCATGTAATATGAACATTTAATACCTAATACAACGAACGGTTCAATAAGTTTAACAGAGATGTGTTGTAATGAGTACAGTGTTAATTTGTAACATTTTACTCGTTGTTCTTCATTTCTACTACAAAGGTTTGATGATTTTCTGCTGCCTCTTACCTTCTCTTCGGAGTCAATTCCTGCAAAGATGCAATCTAGAGCCATTAACGGTATTTCTATATTGTCTAATGTATACAGTGTTTATTTACTATTTAAGTTTATCAGGTCTCGTCGCATTCGTTCTTGTAATCAAAGAAAAAAATATCCTGTTTTGGTTCAACCCTTACTTTACCATAATATTTTATTTAAATAAACTTTTTTAGAATGACTAGATAAAGGATGGTAGTAACGTAAATTGCTACCACATTCATTTCATTAATACCACGTGGCTTGCCTATAAAAAAGGGTTTATCCTGTAAACCTTCTCAGAATACTAAACACCAGGGGTTACTCGGTATACTCATATCACTTGGGTAAAACTCTCTTATCGGCATTTACACAAAGCCAATAAAGCAAATTCATACCTGTCGTCATATTGTTCAATCTCTTACACACTTTTACATTTCTGTCATCTTAGTATACTCGAATAACTACTGTTACAGTCTGAATCTTCAATCCGGCGTTTGGGAGGTATGTTTTTCTTATATTGTTTTTCTTTCATTATTGTTTATTCTTGCATTTACTTTGATGTATATGAACCATTTGAATAAAAAGAGAATACTTGCTTTCAAGTTGTCAACCTCAATTTATCGCGCCCACTGAAAGAATGGTGGAATCTCAAATATTTAATTTGAAATTGGGATGTACTGTTGATTACATTCGTTTTTTTTTAACTTGTGTCATATGGAAAGTGTAATGTTGTGATCTTTAAATGTCAGTCTTTAAAAAAACATCAATCTTATAACATTGAAATTGTCGTTCATGATAAAAATAATAATAAATAACATTTATATATATAACGCCTAATACTAAATGTTATAATCATTTAACAAAGGAAATAGAAACAAAGCAAAGAAAAACTAAGAAGAAAAAAGATATGTTTTAAACTGTATTTTGAATGATTAAAGTGTAAGGGATTCACGCACACGGATCGGGAGTTCATTCCAAACGGGCGGGTGCAGCAACAGAAAATGAGTATGCAAGGTCGCCATAGCGAGTCCTAGTTTGAGGACCCAGGGGCAAACTGCAGGTGTATATAGGAGGAAGATACATTGTTGCATTTGAGTGAAAAGATCGGTGATATCACGTAAGGGCGAGCTCGTTTTTAACTTTATAAGTTAAATTAGAATCTTGAAGATGATACACTGCGGGACGCTACGGGAGTGATATGATCTGACTTTACATTTTATGACGATTAAGTCAAATACAGATTGTAGCGGAAATCGCCTGGCTTTTGGTTAGGTTTCTGCGTAAGCTTCTGTTAGAACCCAACTTCCATTGGACTCGTACACATAGTTACTTTTAGGGCAGGTAGTTTATAGTCTGTACATGTATATGGGAGTCGATACATGCTAATCGTAGATAGGTACAACGTAGGGAGTCGAGATGCATATCAACTTTGTAGGGAAAATGATCGTTCATTTTAAAATAGGGTAGAGGTTAGGACTGGCGTTAAAGTATACGCACTTACTTTATTTTCTAATTTATCAACGGGCTTCCACAAATTAGAGTTATAAAAGTGGTATATGTTTGTTAATTGCGCAAACGATATAACTTTGCAATAAAAAATAACTAACAATATCCGATGATAATGTTACTACTTTATGTATTAATACATGACTTAATGTGCGATTTGACCTTCACTGACTTTAACTGTGACAGTTTTAAACTTTTGTTATCAATATTGTTATCCGACCGATATCGGGATTGAAATATCGGATTTGATCAGAACCGATATTAGCAATATCGGTTCAACGTTAGCTAGAACCACGTGCATTATTTTGGGGCTACTTAATGAGCTGTCGTTGCTTTGGCAGGGCTGATCGGGTGTATTGAAAAATAGTCTTCATCTCTTCTTCCCGTAAACCAAGTTTATTTTTAGAAGTTAAATCTGCCAACCTTAAACATTATCTGCGTTAAAGGATTAGTACCATGGTCAGGAATTATATATGGCAGGCCTGCCCAATCTCCTGCGTAGTGCCAAACCCCCGTGTAGTACCCTACACCTGAGCAGTCCCCTAAGTTTCTGCACAGTGCCCGTCACCCGAGCAGTGCCAGTTACACAGGCGGTGCCCGACACCTATGCAATATCCAACAATTAGGCAGTGCGCAACAATAAGGAATGCCCGACTCCTAGGCAGTGTTTGTCATGATCTCATCCTTTGTAAAAAAAAAAGTACAAAGAGACATTTTGCTTAAGAAAAAGTAACAGCAATGAAGATGGCGATATCTCTGTCTTTACATTATTACACACTGGTACTATTACGTGATAGAATAATCAAAATCGGCTCCGAAAGAATAATAAGTATATGGACAGAATGGGTTGTAAATAAAAATGTCATCAACCGATTGAATATGTTCTCTCTATTAACATCGGCAAATTTTCTCTGAGAGGATGTCTTTTGTGAGATATTACATGTTTTCTGATACATTCGAACTAAGGATCTAAACTTAGAAAAACCAAACTAATACGTACTATAGTATTATTTTAAATTAGTTCAACAAACATTTTATTTGTATAATGTTATCAGGTTAATGAAGATGTTGTCAGGAAACTATGTACAGAGGATGTACATATTCGACGCAATCACAGTGACTTACAACAAAGACTTACTTTACAGCTTCTGGAGAACGCATCGAACAATGACGTAAGTCAGTAACCGTGGTACGCGGTTGTACTACATAACAAGTACGTGTTATAATTGGTAATATAACATAACGACGTTATATAGCATACATGTGCTTTCGTCGTGAATGTACATGCAAGTCAATTTCTGCCAAATAACAGGTCAGTTTGGACGTAAAGGTACCATAGCACCGTAAAGTAATATTATCCATGTAGGTTGCTAGACATATTGAAATATAATTCCAACGACCTTAATTTGCGGTTTGAATGTACTCGTTAAAAATGTCGCGCAGTTTTTCACAAACTGTTGTTTCATTAATTCTTATATTACTAGCTTACAGCCGGTGTTCTGCCGTTAATATATATATATATATATATATATATTATTTAGGCTCACCAATTGACTACGTACTAGAATTACTATGCAGGATATGACTAGAATGCAGTGCATTTATATAAGCGGGATATTTCGTTGCATACAGTCGCTAACGGGGCATACACATGTATACGTATCAACAGTTGGTTTTGACTCATCTAATAACACTATGGTACGTACGTTTGCTACTTTAATCAAACATGTCGGCTCAATACATGTATATTTCATTCCGCCCCTCCGGGAAAGACGTAATGATTTGTATTGAATTACAAATCAGTGTCACATGTCTTTCCTTCATATGATCAACTGAACCGTTTAATTAAGAAACTTTATTAAGGGATTAAGTTTATGCAAATATTAATTTATTTCCCATAGCCTTGAGTATTCGTTACATCGTCACTTTTTGGAGTAGTAACTATTTCTGTTTGGGGTATACAAGCACATCCCGCAACGCGACCTTAAACATTCTCAACGCGATATCAGAATAGTAGCAAGTGTAGCAAAAATATATTCGAACTTTTACAGTTTCGACTGAGACAAAGGATATGCTTGCTTATCTTTTTCCGACCGTGGGTAGTATATTTCAATTTTGTGTTTATCTTCTTTGGTTCTTTATCATGCACCATCTCTGGATATTTTCCTATCCTAACTCAAGACTCACTGTTTCTAGCTGCATTTCTGTGAGGGATGAACATATCTGGTCTACTTATCAATTGGTGATTGTTGCGACACCAGATATATTATGTTTGGATTTCTTTGTAATATTTGTGTAATATTTGTGCAATATGTGTTGTTGGTTTATCCTGCTTAATAATTTTTTTCATTTTTATTTTGTCATCCCTTAATATTTGTTGTTGTATTGTATTTTAGACGTTTCCTTTGTAGTCCATGGGCTAGCAGGACCCACCAAGCACCCCCCCCCAGACTCTCCGCGAGTGGTATCATTTTGTCCAGGGGACCCGTCCAAACAATATTTTGCATGTTACCATTGAAAATGTTGGGATCGACTCTGCATTTCCGCCATTTTTCAAAATGGCCGCCATTTGGAACTATTTCCACCCATATCTCGGCGTCTAAGGTTCATAGAGTTATAATTCTGGTGTTTATACCCATGTTTTCTGGGTCAAGGAATCCAGTCAGAACAAAGACATAACCATTGGATCATTGCGCTGCAGCGGCCATTTTGAAATTCAAAATGGCCGCCAATTCGGAACTATTTTTACCTATAACTCAGCTTCTAAGGCACATAGAGTTATAATTCTTGTGTCTATACCCATGTTTTCAGGGTCAAGGAATCCAATAAGAATAACAACATTAACACTGGGACATTGTGCTGAAGAAGCCATTTTGAAATTCAAAATGGCCGCCATTTGGAACTATTTTCACTTTCACAAACCCATGTTTTCAGAGTTAAGGAATCCAATAAGATCAACAACATTATAAAAATAAAACAAAATAAAACAATGCCATGTTTTATCGTCAAGTATTTCACTAGGCTCAGTGATATTTATGCTGGGCCCCTTTTTTGGTACCATGTTCAACCATCTTGAATTCCAAAATGGCTGCTTGGCATTCAGAACTAACATGTGATGCAAGTACTTCTCTAAATTTACAGTTACCCTGATGTAACTTTCCACCTGTACTACAATTCACTCTCACTGTCACTGTCATCGCTTTCTGATGGAGCAGGTAGTGAGTCTTGGTCATCAGAATCTTCATCATCTGATTCACAGCTTGGGTCAAGTAGTTCCACTTCGTCCACTAGCGCTTGGGGAAGAATCGGTCCGTCCACCCACAATGGCTCCAGGAAACCAGACTTCAGAGTCCATCCATGTCCATCTGTTGGCGATGGAACGCCTTGAATGGGAATGTCTGCACGTCTCCATATAGCGACCTGGTAGTTAATTCTACAGATATGCTGTTGCAACACCCCACGGCAGGGTGGTAGCATCGCCAGGTCCACATTGCGACCAAGATGCAATTTAGGATCATCGCAACACTTCTCTTTGATGAGGGTGAACCTAAGTTTATCTATGCTTTTGAATATTGGTCGACCATAGATAGCACAGGTGAATTCTTCCAGACCAGCAAACAGCTCATCTGTGACCTCCCATTCACGTCCAAAATCTGACAGGATGGGCTGGAATTTTGGATGCTTCTGCATCACTTTGATTGGTTTCATTTTCCATTTCCCTCGGAAGGCACTGGTTGTGTCACAATGTGTGAAAGCATGTAGGGCCAGCAACGCCGTGCAGTATTCTTGGTGACACAACTACATGTATAATGGAATGTTGAATCACATTCTAGAGCTGGTAAACCTTGAATTTGACTTTTGCTGTTCTCAACTTATAATTTATCCAAAATATTCCAGAACAGGAAACAACTTCAGAGTACTTGAAAAGTAGAATTTCAATTGTAAATTTGATCAAATTATATTTGAAAGTCATCGGCTAGGCCTAATACCACACTTCAGCTAATGTATGTCTAGGCCTTAACATGATTAGGCTGAGCCTATGTAATTTTTTTCTTTATTCTGGCGTTGGATCATTGAGTACTGCTATTGAAGTCATTGGACTAGGCCAGACTAACATTGCTCTCTATAGATAAGACTTAGGAGTAGACCGGGGAGTCGGGGACCGTGTCATTCTGCCATCGGTACATTCCGCCATAGAAAACGTTCCGCAATGTTTCCCCCATGGCGGTAAAGCACTTTTGTATGGCGGAAAGAGCACATTATTATTGGTACACTGTAGGCATGCTGGATTAGCAATGTATCACTTCGCTTCACACTACCTAGTCCCGCAAAATCCACAAATGTGGTCTTTTTAATAAACAATCTACCTAAATTAGTTTGATTTATTCAACCAACTATTATATATTAGAAGACAATGTATTACCATTTACGGACTTACAATTAAAACTATTCAATGAACCTGTATATTAAAGACTGTATCAAATCTTGTCTTAACTACAATTCAGTCTATGCAGCACACTGTCACATTTGAAGACTATGTACCTATCCTTTCGCCCGAATCAATTAAAGTTTCACCGATACATTCCTGTGTAAAATCCATTCCTAAAATATATCTTCCCGCCATAGGTTTCCAGCTTTTCCGCCATGGCGGAAAGGATCAAAACCTATGGCGGTAGGTATATCGGTATGTACGTACGCCTTTGGCGGAATGAAACTGGAACCGATTAGACCTACAATACTAGCCTCAACTTCAAATTCAACGTTAATACTCCCTGCGATTGTCTGTGCATAGCCTAACGTTTCGTTAGGCTTATGCGAAACGAGGATTTTTTGCGTTGACAGTTGCGATAGACTCTGTTTCTCTCTGTATCATGTTCACCATCTGGTAAATGCTGCATTGTCTTCTTATTCGGTAAACCAGAACTGTAAGCTGTGGTGAAGCACACCAAACAAACAGGGAAGTACAACAGTTCTTCGAAAGCGGATTCAAATGCTTTGCTGTTTTGTTTTCGATTGCGTAATTAAAACTTGTCCAAGTCGTTTGCAATCGCCAACAGAAAATCCGTATGGACGGCCATTTGGGCAAGAAATGCAACGACGAAACAAGAGACAAACAGATAAGAAAATGATGTAAAGGAACTATAATAAGAATGTAGTGCATTACAGATAGACTGAACATTTATAAAGATGAAACATTCTAAACAAGAAAAGAAAAAATAAACAGACCAAAATGAAGTAAATTAACATGATGATACAACTTACCTGATTTCTTTTTGTATTGAAATAAGACTAAAAGAGAAGAAAAAATGTACAGATGAAAAAAAGAAACAAATATATAAGAATCTCAGGAGAATAACAATTGGCTAACACAATCTCCACACAGTGATACACCGACTATAAAGCTCGATATAATAATAAGAGGAAAAAGATAAACCAAAGGAAACTGACTAAACAACCAAATTAAACTACACTAAGCCATCGATGAACGACATGACTGCGCGAACTCAATGCAAGATCGCCCCACGTTTGAAAGTTTTCCCTATTAATAAAAACGAACGTTGGGACAGAATCAAAATATACATTGCGACAGAATCAAAACAAACAGCTGGCAAAATCATAACAAACAGAGGGCGATATACTACACACAACCATTAGATACTTTTAGGAACGCCTTCAGCACACGGCAACGGCGCAGGTCGAAGCGGTCCTTGCTGCATAGACAATTATTGTCTTAGCGTCATATCATCAGGCCCATATGTACTTGGTTACGGTGACTAGGCCTGTATATGAGAATCAGTATGGTAGTTTCCTCGCGTTCCATGTATCAAACTATCGATAATAAAACGAGCAGAATCAGTTTGAATAATAAAGGAAAGGATATCGTTCGTTATACCGATATTAGCAGGTGAATTAGGTCAGAAAAGTAATGATTCGTCCAACCTGGATTTGACAATGTACCGTCTCGGGTAGTATTACTAGTAACGCGGTGCCTTGTAAGAGTATCACTCTCCCCCAACTGACTGCTCCAGGGTGGTTAATACAGTACTGAATAAAGCTGATGCCCGGCGCAGCTGTTAAACGGCAGTCTGTTAGATCGTGATTTTCCATACTGCTTGAAGGGCTGTTCACTGACCTTGTGAAGCACGGTACAGCTCTGTTGGACAGAAGTGTAGTGCATACAAGAGATGTAACAACATTTTGTATTAAAACACGGTCAAGGATAACCAAAAGAGCGCCATATGTTCTTTTAGTTCATGAGCGCTTGTTCGTTTCGCGTGAACGTTCGTTTTAAATTCGTGAGAATGTCATTTTGCTTACGTTATATCTTCGATTTTATGATGGCGATTATTCTTTTATTCTGAGCACTCGTTCGTTTCGCGTGAGTGTTCGTTTAGATTTATTGTGAATGTTCTTTTGCTTACAATATATCTTTATTTTTATGATGGCGCTTGAACTTTTTGTTCTGACAAGTGGATCAATTTTGACTTCCCGGTGCTCCTTGTTTATCCTCTTGCTGTATGTGTTTTATATGTTTCGCTACATGATTTTCCTTTTAATCAGTTCTATATGTTACCAATGTTTTGCGACCAACCGTATTGTAGCATATGACTGTTTTTCTTGTGAATTCTTGGTGTACGTACACTATTAAGTTTTCAGATTTCTTCTATTGAATTTGTTTCAATTGATTCCCTTCATTATTTTTATTTCTCTTTTTTAAGTGTGCCTTTCACTTTTTTTTAATTGGTATTTCATATGTTTGTCATTCTGCGAATTTCTTCTTTTTCGTTTTATTCTTGTTTATTTGTTGCATCGTTGTATGTTTGCCCAAACGGCCGACCATAGTAATATAGTGTATCAAAGTGATCAGAGACGTATACAGATATACGGCTCTGAAAGTGATTTCGAAGAGCGCTCTCGAATTGAAGTTAAATCTGATATAATCTTCATTGTCTAAGTGAGATGAAAATTATAATTACCTACATTAGAGAAAATAAAGAGATATAGGGGGGCAAAACAACCGCTTTTGTAGATGTTACCGTGACACATATGGGACATAGGAAATTTCAACCTTTTCATTTCAAAATATTGAATACTCTATCTCAACAGTTCGCTTTTATTCCCAAAGTTCTTTGAATTTCGACCTTTTTACCCAAAACTGAAACTCTTTTCTACATCATAATGAAACTGCCATCATATTAATATACATAAATTCCTACCTGGGACAGGGGGGATTACTCGTGTCATTGCACTTTTGCAATGATTTAATGAATACGATCAAATATTTATTTGTAAACAGAAAGTAACTTATCACAGCACCGCTTGGCTGCATGATGTGTAGCCAATGACTTGCAAACAAAGGTAACTATTCCATGAAGGTGTTTTAAAATCATTAAACACGTACTGCTTTAAATCATTTTTAACAGGGTATTCAAACATTCGTGGTTGGTTGTTTTGTTTAATGCATATTCTATCAATTACTGGGCATGGAGGGGGACGGGATCATACTTTTGCCACGATTTTAACCGTTGGGGACAAAAATCCTTCTTCTGCATACGATCAACGCCACTGACACCTTAGCCACAGTTGGTTAACATTAATTATATGTTATGGTAACTGTACAAAATGCATTAGAATGATTCTCATGCATGCTTTTAATTGGTGGGCAAACTAATTTTCTGGGTGATGGAACAGTTGTCCACCCAGTTAGTACATGTCATTTACTTCCCTTGTGTCAGGTTCAGACCAAGTCATGTATGTTAGCATTGATGTTTATTTCTAGAAGCGTCAGACTATGTAGGCTCGCGCTCTAAACATATGTTATCATAAATAAATGTATTGCAATAAATTAAAGTATTTTCCGTTCAACAGTGTATATATGTGTAAGAGATAAAGCTACAAACACCGTCACCTGGTCTAGACTAAAATAAAGAATTAGTTTGATTCTTTTTATTATTCCTATTATTCATTTTCTTAGGATTCGATTGTTCTTACTGTACTTGTTCTTACAATATTTTAGATGAGGTTTTCTATTTTCCACACCGCATGTGTTCTAATTCATTTTTAATTTCAGGCTTGTAAGATAGCAAAACCGTATAATCTCATCATTAATTTCTTAATCAAAATGAAATTCAGAAAAAAGATTCATAAGAAACAACACGCACATTAGTCCTCAAACATCGGGTTGATGAATTGCATGGGAGCCTTGACTCTTTACTTACTATATACCCAATTGACATCATTTTTTAAACTGTCTGTTTTCACCGGGCATGCACAACGTTGAGTCTCTCCAACAAATGCTGATTTTCTTTTATTGGCGCCAAAATGTGTAGAACGATGTAAGAAACACCTGTATTTGAAATCGGTGACTCATGCTATTAAATACCTGTGTACATCTATCACTGACAATGAATGGTTTAGTGTTATATTGGTGGAGGTTGCAGATGTTGCTTGTTTCATGCAGTTGTTTGTTACAATGGACCTGTTAACTGGATTTTAAGGTTGGACTATTTTTTGGAGAGGAAACCGCTGCCAATAGTAATAGCTAAAACAGTAAGATTGATCAGTGACATAATTTTAAGGTATGGTATAGAGGCCTAGGCTAGGATTGTTATATTGACCAGGCCATAGCCTAATTAGCAATAGGCAAAACTAACATAGGCTATGGTTATCTTATAAGTCTTAAACATTCAGCCAAACATCACCATAGTAGGCCTACCTTTAGAAAGAGGACATTCTTGGAAAATCTAAACCATTAATAATAAAAAAAATAGCAGCCTTACTTTGTTGACTGATTATCACAAAAGCCCCAGTTAAAGCATATCTAACCTAACTAGGAATTGACAAATTGCAATTAAATACAGTCGGATCACTGAGCTTGCTTTGGAGCTTCTAATTAAAGCGAGAGTAAAACTAACCATTAATGAATATTTTCGACTGGCAGATGTACAATAACTTTTAATTCTCTAACAATTACTTATTCTAGCTAAGAAAATATACATGAACAAACTGTGGAAACCTGTTTTTCCTTCTAAAATCTTAAATCACGAAAATTTGTCCAAATCGTTCTTACATAACTCTGTCGTCTAGGCCGTCATACAAGTCAATATATAACAATCCACAATGATCATTGTAAGGACCTAAATTATTCAATCTTTGTGGTCTGCAGTTACAGCAAATTATACAAAAAGTCCATAGTTTAATGTTACCAAGCAGGCTGTCTGAAATAATGTTATTTATTAAATGATTATAAGTTGCATAACCATAACTCCTGCCAATATACCCGACACAAAATGTGAATATAGTTTTGTTCAATATAGAGCTTTCAACCTCTGTGCAACAATATCCCTATTTAAGTTTATATTTAAGCTTATAATTATATTCCAAATAATTAAAACCTTTTTTTACTGAAAATCAAAACTTTCGTCAATGTCTTTCTTGCAGTATTTCGAGCGTCGCGTTCCGCCTACAGTTACATTTCGTTTTCTCTTTGTTTTGTCTAATTAATTTAAGTCGTACGTCATTTCCAAGCTACCGGAGATATGTCCACATCATTCCAGTTTAAAACGTATAAAATTGAAAGTGCGCTACTAATATCAACTTGTATCAATGAATAACAGAGGTTTGCTTTAAAAGGGAGCCATTCTCACATTCAACTTGTAATTACCTGATTTTGTCGTGTTTGTTAATTTACGGTTTGTCCGCTAACTGTTCACATAGTAACAGATGATATTACGATGAAAACCCAATCAACCCGATTAAACTGAAAAGTAGTAATTAATTAATTTGATTAAACACTCAAGAATACGAAGTATTTCAAGATCATAACATAACATTATGTTTAAAGAAATATATTTAAAAAAGCGGATGGTGTTATTTAATTGGAAGAACGATGAAGTTAGAAAGTTAAGATCATCAACATTACCCCCATTAGGAATATCTACAAACAAAAAGGAAGAAAGAAATATGTTACATTCGAAAAAATCCACTAGAAGTTAAGTCACACCCAGCACAGTAACTTAGGAATGAAGTTGATATTCAGGAATATCGTTAAATTCCATGTAATGGTTATTAAATAAAATTAATTAGCTTTTAATAGTTGGAGAACTAAACAGAGATATACGTCATCATTTAAACAAATCTTATTAACTGGAAATATTTAAAATTCACGTTGAATCGTAGGATTTGGTTCAATAATGAAGTAATTTGTAAATTAATATATTATAACATTTTATGTATTATTACACTCAAGCCTCATCAACCGTTCTCTCTTGAAGCATGACATTGATCTACATCTGCTTGTCTAAAATACATCTTAATTATTAGTAACAACTTATTTATTTAACCATAAATTCTTCGAAAAATCTTTAAACTTTATAAAACCGTCGCATAAGTTAAAGTTGAGGTTTCCTTTTCATGATTCCAATAACATTAGTGACTACAATTTACATTTTAAATTACTTCTGAAAGTTCTTCTTTCTGAAAGTTCTTCTTAAATTACTTCTGAATTTTACTTCTGAAAGTTCAAAATTAAAAACACAATTAATAAATGTAATCAATATTTTGCTTCAAAAGATAGAATAAACTCAATTCTTGAATACCCAATCTGTGTAACCTTCTCGTGCATTCCGTCTTTGAGATGTGTTCCCTCTTAATTAATAAATTAAAGTTGCTTTACTCTGTTCATTTGTATCACTGCATTCTTATTTTATTAAACCTTACAAGCTATAAGCCTTTAATTAATCATTCTATCGTTAAACAATAAACAATCATCCTATATTCCTACATAACCGATCTATTTCCTCCAATCTCAAACATTTATTTCTGTTTGTATTCGATTCCCCTAAAATCAACTCCTTATTTCCGTTCCATAAATGTATTTTTTTACAACTAACACAACCTAATTGTCCTAATTTTGTATCGCTTTAATTTTCTTTATTTTAATGTCGTTCTTTTTTATGATTTATAATATCATAATAACTATTATATTCCTTATCCTAACCAAATACAATCTATTTATCTCTCTCTACTCTATTAATCAGTAACTCTATTCTTTCATTCTAGATTCCTATCTCCTGTGTGGAGCTATACCGATGCTCTCCTAGAGTTGATGAGTCTGGTCTGAACCTTATCCTTCAGTCTGGTCTCTCTCTCTCTACCCTGAGTTCTCTCCAGAAGCTGTGGATCAGGGACGACCACAGGACAGTAACTAATGAAGAGTTGGCGGCCATCTTGTCTTACTCCTCACAGTGTATAGGCTTGGAGGAGTTGAGGTAAGTATTCCGGTGTAGATGTTAGAATCACCATAACAGTTAAACAGAGAACTAATTTAATTACTAAAAGTTAGAAATATTAAACTAACGATAGAGAATGTAAAGTCTGATGTATTTTAATGTCAAGGATTGGTTTTAATCAGTTTAAGTGGATTTATTTGAATAAATTAGGCCATCGTGAAAGGAATTTTGTAGGGTTTTAAGATAAATAACACAAAATATAATTAATAGGTAATATTTTAAGAGAGGGTTGAAGGGGTGGGTGGGGGTTGCTTAAAACGTTTTTGGTTTGGATTATGGTTACAGTTTAACTCAGAAATGGGTTTAGAATGACAGTAATGTTTATTTGGATCAAACAAGAGTTATACACACAAAGTATTTGGATTTTAATAATCCTAGTGAATAAAATGAATTATCTAAAATAGAGTTTTTGAGTTTTGTAAGTTATAAATGTTACTTTTGAAGTTGAAACCTCCTGTAAATTGTATTCAACAAATATGTTTAACATGATTCATATAAAAGTAGTGAATGATGGCAATAAAACATAGCAAAAACATTAATTTATATTGTTCAAAAGCCAAGAAATAAATTATACTACTCTATCAAAACTGAAATGTATACTAAATAAGCAACCAATAAAACAGTTCTAGTTGTCGCAGTTTAAAATATAGTTAATCAAGCTAAGTTAATAAATAAACATTAAAACGAAAAGAAAAATAAAGTAATTGTAACTAAATGTTTTAAGTTTTTTTTTTATTACAATAACAATCAAGTAAGGCAAATTTGCATCTCATAAATTCTAGCGGTGAAAAGTTAATCTAATCATATACATCAACGTCTTCTGTATATTTTGAAATACAATGTCATGCCAAATCAGTTAAATTAATATTGTATTTCATTTATTATTTTAAAGAATAAGACAACAAACCTGGACATCGTGAGCTTCATCTTTTTAAATCGTTACAATTTTCGTTGATTAAAATGGTAATGCTCGTAACTAATATTAATTGATACCTGTATCGATTATGGAATCCCTACTTTGTCCTACACAAGTTAATGTTGTTGACCCACCGTGCCCCCACCCCCCGTGCCAACCCGTGCCCCCCCCACCCGCCCCTTTACTCATACTTTATGATTTTACTCAATACGTTCCCGTCACCATTCCACTTTAATCTATTTACTAATCCACTTTAAGTTTGCAATATCGACCCCATTCAACGTACCATCAATTACCCTCTTGGTTCTTCGCAGTTTCCTTATTGACTGCTGTTTTACCCTCCTCCCATCCTAACCCTGTCATCACTCCCTTTGTTCCTGTCACCGAGTGGTTTGTTTTAAATATCTCTAGCTCCAATATCAGTTACTTATGTTTTCTTTGTTTCTTCATGTCCATTGTTTTCTTTACATTAGCATACTAAGAATAATTTGTAGTTTCATAGACAGAGACGTAAACCTCGCTAATACTTTAATTTATATATTTTTATCAGACAAGACTCAGGAGTCAAATTGGTAACAGAACGAATATATTCAGTTTAATATATCGCTACTCCTTTCTTATGCATTAGTTCCTCAGATAAACCTCATAAAAGTTTCCCATTTCCACATTTCCACATTTCCACATTTCCACATTTCCACATTTCCACATTTCCACATTTCCACATTCACATATCCATGTTTATGTCATCAGTTGATATGTTCCACATTGTATGACGTGTACTAAAAACAATGAACGAAATATTAAAGTCGCCCAATCCCGACCCTACAAAGAAAAAGAGGAAAAAACTATTCAGTAAATACCATAAATAAAATACCATATAAAGAAATGTATTCAGCACATGTCATATTCTCAATGCCAGTCCAAAAATAACTGTAAACACGGAAAATGTATCACTGAAAAGTCTTATACATTAGCAGTATTGCTTGGACGAAATACCAAAAAGTGTAATACAGATCTATGATTATTCTCTTTCTAGCCTATTCATGCTCTGCCACAATCCCCGTGTTCGGTTTAATCTTCAGTTAGTTTAGTCTAACTCCCTCCACCCACCCGACGCTCTAAAACGAAAATCAAAATGAAGTAATTGTAACTATTTGTTTTTTACAATACAAACCATGTAAGGCAAATCTGCATCTCATAAATTCCAGCCGTAAAAAAACTAATCCATTAAGAAATACATCAATGTCTTTTGTATGTTTAAAATACAATGTCAATGCCAAATAGGTTAAAATGATATTTCATTTCACTCATTATTTTATGAATAAGAAAACAAAGCTGGGACATCGTGAACTTCATTTATTTAAAGATCATACATTGATACAAAAAATGTTATCAAAACATTCCCGTTTTTTTGTCAATTGTAAGGCTCGTACTTATTATGACTTCATACTTGTATCGACCATGAAATCTCTGAATTGTCCTTAATAATTTAATGTTGTTGACAACCTCCCCTCCACCTCCCTGCACCCACGCCCCTGCACTCATAAGTCATTCGAACATCGGTTTCACTCACTACATTCCCGACACCTATCCAATTTAATCCATTTACCAATCCACTGTTACCATACCGACCCCTTCAACGTACCAGCAATACCCTATCGGTTCTTCGACGTTTTCCTATTCACTGTAGTTGTACCCTCCTCCCAACCTAACCCTATCATCGCCCCTTTTGTTCCTGTCAGAGAGTGGTTTGTTTTTATTATCTATATTTATATATAATATATTATATATAGCTCCATTATCAATGTCCATTGTTTCCTTTACATAAGCCTTATAAGAATAATTTGTTTTATACACAGAGACGTACACCTCGCTAATAGCTCAATATAATTATCTTTCTCAAACAAGACTCAGGGAAAAAACTATTCAGTTAAAACCATAAATAAAATGCCATAAAAAAATATTCAGCACAAGTAATATTCTCAATGCCATTCCAGAGATAGCTATAAACACGGAAACTTCATCACTTATACATTGGCAGTATTGCTTGGACGGATTACATAAAAATGTGATACAGATCTATGATTATTGTCTTTCTAGCCTATTCATGCTTTATCCCAATCCTCGTGTTCAGTTGCTCTTCATTTAGTTTAGTTTAACGTCATCCTCTCTCCAGACGCCCTATCTGTTCCCACCACCGGCCCTCCCTTTGCCACCCCCTTCTGAGAGATGCATCTGTTTGTTTTTAAAGAACCCCTCCAATCCATTCCATGTTTCTACCCGATAACATCATCACCGTTTAGTACACACAGTAGGTCTACTCTGCTTCTACAGTAATTTTCTGTACAAATACAGACATAGCTTACATTATACAGACGATTGATTCAAACAATTTATTTTCTAAAGCAAGTCAATAGTAAGAATGACACACCTAGAACTCCCGTAAATACATTAGCATATTAATAGATAACTCGAGCCAGTTAAAGCAATGAATAGAAACAGGTCAACGAGCCACGTGTCCATTGTACCCCTCAAATATTGTCAGTGAACGTGTCAAAGTAACCATGGAAACATAAATTAGTAGGTCAGTGGGTGTATAACAGTGACTACGAATCATCCATTGTAGAAATTCTCTGAACAACATATTATTATTAGGTCACACGCCTTGTTAATGGATGCGTTGCACTCTATGATGGTTATTCTGTGTAAGTTTTGCAAATTGCTTTCATCGGTTGTTTAATGTATCCATGCTCCCATGCAAACCGATCGGAGGAAACGTGAACAGAGGAGGGTTTAAAGACAGCACAAAGTTATGAATACAGTATAAAAGAAGGAATGATTCTTGTCAGTTTCGGAGCTAGGGGTATTGGTCAGGGGGGGGGGGGCGAGAATGGTCTGTAGGGGCGCTTTCGACACTAGCTAAGCGGAGCGCCACCATTGGTTGGCGCGGAGCGTACAGACATTTTTTGAGTAAAGATACACTCTAGATCGCCGGAAATGACCCTTTCCGGGCCTTGCTAATTTGCAGATAAACGAAGAATAAATAGGTGTTATCGCCATTTTGTCAGACAATTACACCAACAAAATGTGACAAATGTCAATAGGTAGATGAGAGCGCAATAAAAAAGTCAATAATCCGCAAATAAGTAAAAAGTGGTAAAAAGCTGAAAAGGGCGCCAGCAGTCTATTTGAGTCCGTCAGGGGGGCATCCGCCCCCCCCCGACTGTATGGACGCTCCGCTACTGATTCTTGTTATGTTCAGTTTCTATTCTTGAATTCAATTGGACTTCTCGTTGGTAGTAAAATGCAGTAAAACTCCTGAAGACTCTCGCCAAACTTTAGAAGTATTTGGCGCCTTGACTTCATCATGTTATCGCATTTGTAAAATCTTGGGCGCATTTGCAATCTGAACAGTAATGAGGCTCAACCGTTCTTTAGCCAGACTAGCCTAGTGTACGTAGAACTCACAATGAGCAAACAATAATGTTATTGTTTTCAATTACTAGTTTTCGCGTACGGTGAAATGGCCAGAGTGGTTAAAAAGTATATTGTTTTGGTTTTAAATTTAGTCAAGACAATAAATCTGTCTTATCAATCGTTAAACATGAATAAAAGGAGGTTTTGTTAGATGCAGTAAGCGAAGTGAAAACAAATAGTTACTTCGCCCCCTAAGCTTTTTGCGGGTATACTGTATGATGTTAACTGCTAAAACTGGATACTATATTGAAGAGCATTAGTACAATCTCGCGTGAGGGACTTGCGATACCGTTTCCTTCCCGGCTTTCAATAGCGTCGAATCGAATGATCTACATTCTTTTCCAGTTGTTGTTGTGGTGAGTCAAAAGCGCGGACAGATACAATCCTTTATGTGGAACGTAATAATCGGTTCCCCATGATCGGTAGCGCAATGGATTTTGCCGATGTCGATTATTTACCGATTGTCTAATAATATGCCTGATGCCGAATATCTAACTGATTAAAGTCGAACACTAATCGTGTCACAGTTGAATTGTATAGAATGTGTTAGACTGTTTAGCCGGATAACAAGTAACAATGTCATTGAGTATGTATTGAGAAGACACATTATGCGTGTCTTACAAAGAGCTAGGCACTAATAATAATATGATGGTTTAAAATCTTATTGATGTTTTTGTTTTTTGCGAGCTTAGTAGAAAACCCTTAAAAAAGAATGCTTGATAGCCTCGAATCAAATATGCGGTATTAAATATAGTCCTTGAAATTATCACACCCTCGATTTTTCCCCTGTATGTGAAGTCCGTGTCCGAATCGAACTAAAAGAGATTGTACCAAATATGTGTAAGTCGGAACTTACCAAACATATAACATATCGTAGGACACTAAGTAACCCATGTAATTTAATTGTTGAGTGGTATTTAAATGTGTAATGTTTACCGCAACAAAGTAAGACATTATTTTATTGACGATCATAATAACACAATTATTTAGAAAATTATATTATTTGATTATTATTGTTTTTTAAAAACGAAATTAAAATCCTGCTAAGCATTGCATAACTACTGAATATAATAGCGCGAAGGCAAAATCCATACCCCATACACACTTGTATTATTAACAGAAAATATTTCGAAAGGTTTTTACTGTCATTCAAACAATGGTCACCGTGTTGTCAGTTTCTACTCTCAA
The DNA here is from genome assembly GCA_020650975.1 of Apostichopus californicus. Classification (NCBI taxonomy): domain Eukaryota; kingdom Metazoa; phylum Echinodermata; class Holothuroidea; order Aspidochirotida; family Stichopodidae; genus Apostichopus; species Apostichopus californicus. The sequence goes on from JAIPMN010040161.1 coordinate 29,227, forward strand.
CATTGAAAATATCAAACCAAGTTTTGAATTCCGCATTCCGCATTCAGTCCATCCCACGCTCACATCAATTAAGGCCTAAACGTTGTGCATTAACTAATACAAAAAAATGTAACTTTTGCAAGATAAATTTAAAAATAGAATGTGAACAAGCCGAGATTAATGATCCAAGAAGTCCAAATAAAATAAAGCCATGACGGCTGAACTTAAAATAAAAAAAGCTATACATTATCAACCAGCCATTTCCATGTTTCACACAAACTATGCCAAAATAGAACTCTTCATTGAATGTCTAGTGTTCTCTCTCGACATGTATACACATATTGAAACGAATTTGCAACGCTTTGTAACATATACCTCTTACCTATATTGGTTGTTTCTCACAAGTTTGATATTTACGCCGTTACTGTATAAACCATTGATATCATTTACATTTGTCTTTGTTGATATTTCAACCAGGCACGTGGCCAGCATCTTTAGTGAGAGGGACCAGCATCATTAGTGTGAGGGGAAAAGTATCGTATATCGGCCTCGTCCTAAGAGCCAGAAAACGTATTTTTGTGAAGGCTTACATCAATATGACTTTTTACAGCACCGTATAGTGTCTACCTTTTGTTGCATGGTTTACTTCGGAAAGAGGGGGTAGGGTGGGATCCAAATATAGCATGCGTCCGTTGGGAGGTGTCTAAACGGGGAGGCCCCTTTATGAAATAAAACGTGCAACACTATTTCTAATATATAACCTGCATGTGTACTTTGAATTTCTATGTCCGCTGTATCCGTTACATTATATAAAAGATCAATGAAACATTCCAAAGCGCCTCTTTGCAACAGTCAATAATGTGACACAGAAAACATAACTATTGTAAAGAAAAAACTTCAACATGAAAACAAACATTTAAACAGTTCAGTAAATATGCGTTTTTTTAAGGCTAATTAGATACGAGGTACGTAACCTATAT
>JAIPMN010040169.1:1364-24131 GCA_020650975.1 Apostichopus californicus
TTTTGTGAATGAAAAGAAACCTTTGAAGTTTTACCCCCCTGGGAGTGGGTCCATTGCAACCAGCCTTCACACTGTAACTCCGTCAGCATGTCTACCGCACATACTGAGCAGAACATTTTGGGTGTCTCTCTCCCCCCCCCCCACCTCACTGTCATACCCTCACACTGGATGTGAATGACTTTGCAAGTGTGAGGGTCCATGTTTAATGTTACCACAAAAAAACATGACTATCTCTCTAGGGAGGCTGATTTATGTATAACATTTCCACTTTTCCCCCTCCCCCATACCCAAGTGTTTTCGCAGGGAAATCTTTACAACAGCCCTCCTAATGCTAAACAACAGCCCGATCATTTTAAGTTTGGAAAGGCAATGGCCAGGCAAAACTTCTTCGCACCAACATCATGCAGTATACTACTGCCAAGGGGGTGGGGGCTTAATAACCTCTCATAATTTGGTCTGATAGGATGAAACATCTCAACACGTTAAGGCTTCAAGCTTTGAAAAATGCCAGGTTATGTATCTTACATTAATGCAAACAAAGAGGTATACATGGCTCTGAATGTAAGAATAACATAAAGAAACTCTGAATGTAAGCTAACAAGAGCGCCCTCTAATAATATTTATTTGTTCCTTGGCCACATTTGCATGCCATTTAAACCACGAGACATTTTAAATCGGGCAAAGACTATAAACAATAGTGAGTCCCATCTGTGGTCTTGTACCAACAACAGAAGTTATAAGTCAACGTGGCCTCCCCCTGTGGCGTAGCCAACATTCTATTGTTAGGGGGCAAGATTTTTCACCCCGTGATGGTTGATTGTAGGAATTACCAAGAAATATATGTATTAATGGGCACCTCGTCTGCACAAATACACATCCAATGGTTCAGTGGAACATGACACACTTTCACTTAATTTACCTCTATTGCAGAGACAGTCGTCGTGGTTTCTGTTTAATTCCGCACATTATGAAAAGGATACAATGAATAAATTAGCTACTCTAATTCACTACATGCCCAGATTTCCACACAAACAAGTTTCACTAGGCCTATAGGGCCTATACGTGCAGTGAAAATTCTCCACGAGTGCCATCATTGGTCGCTGAAAATACACATGGGTTGCTAGCGTTAGTTTGTAATGGTTATACAACCGGCCAAATTATTGGCGCTTATTCTCTAGGACGATATTGATCAACGGTCTCCGTATGTGGGTATGATGAAGGCCCAAAACAGAGCTCCCAACTGACCCGCAATTCGCGGGTTGGACCCGCATTCTAACACCCAAACCCGCTGACCCGCGCAAGCGACCGAAAAACCCGCATTGTAATTGTCAAGTATACATAAAAAAGTGCATCAAAGTTTGACTTAGCAACCATCATTTCTTTAGCATTTAGCATAATAGAGTATAAAACCTCCTTTACAGCATCATTTGAACCTCAAATTAGCCTATATTTTTTTTTAATTGGGGCGAGCAGCGAACATTTTCATGCCACGGGAAAGAATGAATTATCACCTACTATTCGGTTTCGTTGCGACAGTTTTGTACGGATAGGATGCCTGATCCGGACGATGAAATGATATAGGCTTCTGCATCATGATCGTAGGGCAGAAACATGTATGTGATGACAGTATGGTCGATGCTGGGTACCGCAGAATGGTGTTTTCTGAAAACTACTTCTCTTGACCTCAAAGGAAATTTGACACGCATGAAATTCCACAGCGATTTTGTTCTCACCAAAGGCAATCTACGTGCTTTGTTTGTACATTAACGAAATTTCACTTTTAGAATAATTTTTTTACAAGATTTTCAGACTTTCACCTCTCCTGACCTCAGATGACCTTTGTCACGCGTCCAATATAATAGGGATCTTCTACGCAATATGGGCCATCTACATACTAAGTATAAAAGCCCTCCAAGTTACCCCTTCCTATAAGATATCGTGTTTACAAGCAGTTTAAGAGGTTTTTAGTTTGACCTCTGGTGACCTCAAATGACCTTTGACCTCCACCAAAAACAATAGGAGTCTTTTTCCTAATATGGGTTACCCACATGTAGAGTATGAGTTAAATACAATCTTCAATTATTGAGATATCGTGTTTACAAGAAAGTGTCACATACACACACACACAAACCCACACAATCACCATCGCATTGATTTCTTCATCCTTCAGCAAGGAATCAAAAAGAGGCCTGTTTCTGGATATAATGCCCCAGAGAAATACAGCAACTGAAATACAATGACTCGGATTTTTCTATTTTATTCTTTTTATTTCAAACCAAAAATATAGTATAAATGTAAAAATACACGAGGTACACAAAATATGAATATATAGGGTAAGAGAAAAGATGTGATAAGGAGCTTGAAATAAACTTGATTGAAATGAACTGTCAAATTCATTAAAACCCCAGCTGCCTATACCGCTCCACCCCCTCCAAAGACTTAGTAATAATAATGACAACAACGGCGATGATGATCTTTCTAATAATAATAATAATAATAATCATGATGACGATGATTATGACGATAATAATAGTAACAACAACAATAATAATAATAATAAGAATGATGATGATGACGATAATAATAATAATAGTAATCATAGTAACAACAACGACAGTAATAATAATAATAACAATAAGAATGATGAGGATGACAATGACGATAATAATAATAATAGTTATAATAGTAAAAACAACAACAACAACAATAATAATAACAACAATAAGAATGACGATGAATAATAATAGTAATAATAATAATAATAATAAAAGGCATTTATACATTCAATTGCCCATGGATTGGTGTACCTGAAACTCTCAACCCGCCCACCCTCCCCTACCTCACCCCCCCCCCGCTTTTCTTAATGGAGGTGTGCAAGTTATCATGGTTCACTATTTCACTCAACAAATGCTGCAACATACTTGGACCACATAAACACTGAATGCTCCAAACCACTGTACTTCAGATGTTGTCCGCAACTGTTTCCATCGTCAAGGCATTTCAAGTAACACACTTTGCATTGAATTGGTGCCTTCATGAATGAAATGTAGTAAAATAAACAAATAGTTAGGAAGCAATGCAATATATTTCGTAGATTTCAAGAAGTTACAAAAAAAAATCAACAACTGTTCATAACTTTCTGCAGATCATTTCTCATGTTTTTGCTTTGTCGTGGCTCCTGGTTAAAGGTGTCCTAGGTATTACAGGGTATTACACAAAGTCATTGCCCACAAAACCATGAGTATGAAGTATTGAATTCAATGGATTCTAATTATTTCTAGAAGTTTATGCTCTAACTCATATGCTATGATGATGCTATGATGGATGGTTTGTTGTCAATTAAAATTTTTAAAAAAGAACAAATTAAAACCATGACATAAACACAATCATTTCACATACTGAGAAGTGCCTTGTATTTACTGCATTGGTCAGGAGAGAAAACCCATATGTTACCTTCATGTTTAAAGTGAAGTCTCTATTTTTCCATTTCTTCTTTGTTTTAAGTTGTTTGCTTGTAACCCTATCAAGAATATTGTTTCCCAGAAGACATACTATGTTTATGCTTCTAATTGGCAACACCTCTCAGTTTTAGTCAGATACCCCCCACCCCCTCAACCTCCACCCTAAAGTACTACAAAGTGCCGACTGACAGGTGGTGGTTCCCAGTGTAAGCTACTATAGAATAACAATACTTGTCCATACTTTTGGGGGTATTTTGGCACAGAGATTAGTCAAACTTTTGGCTTTAAAGGTAGTCAGTATAGGCCCCACATTAAAGCATGCTATAACAGCTAGAAGTTTTCAAAAAGTACTTTCCTGGAGGTCTTTACTATCCAAACTGTTCTCATAAATTGTTATGGAGCACACAAGATGACTAATGTCCCCGTTAGGAAATTTCCTCAAAGTTTGTAATAAAAAAAAGTTTAAGAATTTTGACCAAAGGTGACCATATTTGAATATCTAGCATATTTGGGGCCAATATAGCATACCTTTAAGAGGAACCCCACCTGGAATTAGTGATTTACTTGAAACCCTCTCAATGCATATCTACTTTCTTTACCAGGCCTTTGCATTGCACAAAACATTTTACTCATTAACTTTTTCCTTGCAAGAATATAAAGAAATTCCAAGAGACCTTTACATAGCCACAGGAACAGTGATACCAATTTATGTGTTCATTATGCTGTCCCCAATTCCCACCCCACTCCCTTATCACATATTGTCATTTTCTAAGAAATGATGAAGTGATAATTGCTATTGCAGTTGAAGTCTCCTTTTTACTGGACACTGCCTTGATATACCATTCTATGTGAGATCATACTCAACTTCTACACAAGTTTTACAGACACACTCACTATACACAACATAAACTATACAGAATGTGGATATGAATCCAATTATTCATAAAGTAGTAAGTACCTGCACTTTTTGAGGTAATGTTCCTCCACAGGCTGATGTATGCTGTGTCCACCATTGTTCCATTTACCAGTTTCAGCAAAACACTTCTGGGGTGGTACAGTGCCCTAAAATGGACAAAAATTAGACAGATAATATATATGTGATTCAGTGACTAATGCATGTCCTTAACGGAAAACTGGGGAACACAGAATAGCAAATACTAAGTGGGAGAAATTATGGAGAACATTATACAAGATGAACATTGCTCATGATACCTTTATCTGGGGTGATGAGTTGCAAAGTTAAGCACAAATGGATTACAAGTGAAAATATGGGTTTTTTCCAGTCATCTAATGGTACTTATGAACACATTGGCTTAAATACAAGAGATGCTCAAATTCATCCATTGTGAGCTCAGCCATGCCTACATGCTGTAATATTTGCATAGTTCAACAATTTGCACAACTTTGTAGTTTCTGATGAGAAATGTATGCCTATGTGTGTAATAAAAATTTCCTTTGTTTAAACTTATGGGCCTACAGAGCATCCCGGTGGGAAACTTCAGGTCCACTTACTACAGACATTGTAGAGTGATGGGCAATAAAAGCGAGATTATCACAGAGAAAATTCCTATATAGATAATGTGAGCCTTGTGAGGAAATTCAACGGAGCTTTGCCACTGAAAACTCCTGTAATTCCTTTTGTTACAAGTCTCATTATGGTGCCGAATACTTGACCTTCTTTTTGGACACGGTTTGGCTGTATGATATCTGTTGATGGAATTGAACCACCTGCTGAATGAATTCTGCATCACCAGAACAGATTATATAATGGCCTAACAAGTTCCAAAAAGAAAGAAATCAATTTGGTCTATGTTTCTAGCACCTGGAATTTTAAAACTGAAGTCCAATTTTGGAGTTGAATGTCAAAAAAACAAATCGTCCCTCAATACAATTGCCACACATACTGTAGGGAATGAAACTTTGGAGAACCATCAGCAGGGGGATGAATATGATGAATCAGTCATGGACGTGGAGTAAATCTCCACTATATGAAAAATACATTGCATCCCACACATTTGAGAAGATAGCATCAGGGGAAGAAGAATCTTGTGCAACCTGTAAAAATGTTTTTTTGCAGACAATGGTATTCATGGCCAATCATTTTTGCAACGAATATCATAACATGTACAGGCCTATTGAAGTTCAATGAGTTTACACAGTTGGAGACCATTGCATTTCAACATCTCAAACAGACCATTGTTTGTCTTCAAATCTACCATATTTCTGAAATATCATGGGGAAATAGGAATAATTAATCGAAGTGATTATTCGCAGGGCAGCCTGGCGAATAACATACACAGACACCTTATTCGCAGGGCTGTGACGATTTTGAAAATAGGTTTATTATTGGCTTTCAATGACATCATTTTTGATGTGACTTCATTCATTTGACCTCTGCACCTTAACGGCGCGCAAACCCGAAGTTCTTTCATTCTTTCAGTTTCAGATTCACCGTCTTTGCCGGTTTTTTTATGGAGAAATGTTCCTGCTACATTTTAAATGTCATGAATTATTAGAAAAATATTGTTTTTGAACCGACTGACATAAGAAGAACTTAATTGCATTTGCACATTAAATTTAGGGCCTAAGTCTGTAAGTTCTAACGTAGGTAGCCTAGCCTAAATACATGTCGTAAGCGTTACTGTTGGGCTAGGCTAAATGGACTAACCAATGGTTTGCCACTGCCTAGGCATGCTAACGTTAGGTGTAGGCAGTGATTAAGAATAAGAAAGGATGGAAAAGTTGGCCCCAAGAAACTGGCTCATTAGGAAATTTCTCGGGTCCCCATACTGATATCAATTTCAAAAGTCAATTTCAGGGACATCAAATATCATATGTTAAGGGTCCCAGATTTATGAGATGCAAAAAGGGCTTCTGGAAAGTCAATTTTGGGGTCCTCAATTATGCCAATCTTTATGGCCCATAACGTCAAAGATAGGTTCTACTTAAGTCATATTAAAGGAGCTTGAAAGGCCGACTTTGCTATTGATACCAGTCAGTTGAGGGGCCTTGAAAAAGCCAACCTTTTGGGCCCAAATAGTCTTAGCCACTTCATAAGCTTATATTTGGAACCCCAGCAGTTCAATTTTAAAAGCTTATTTAAGGGAGCCTATACCTTGGGATTCCCCAAAAGCCGACATTGCCTTAAAGCCAATATGGTCAAGGGTGTGACACTCCCCCCCCCCCAAACACGTTTACATGCAAATGAGCAGTCACTCTGCAAAAACAAAGGTGAAAATGATTATGAGGGATGACATTTTTTTATGTTGGCGGTACTAATGCTAGACTGGTTCAATCTTAAGGCCCTAGGCTTCCAAAACCAATCCTAGCAGCATTAAGATAGGACTCCCAAATGCCAATAAATTCCCCAAAATATAGGGGCTCCCAATTAAGACTCTCCAAAAGCCAGCTGGTGCCCAAAAAGCAAACTCGAATAGCCCCAAAAGTTACTGAGCCCGTTAACCCAGTCTAAGGCTGCCCTGTGAATAAGGTGTATGTGTCTGGCTATTCGCAGGGCAGCCCTGCAAATAAGATGCTTGTGTCCGGCTAGTATTCGCAGGGCTGCCCTGTGAATAAGGTGTATGTGTCTGGCTATTCGCAGGGCTGCCCTGCAAATAAGGTGTCTGTGTTCGGCTGTTTGCAGGGCTGCCCTGTGAATAAGATGCTTGGGTCCGGCTATTCGCAGGGCTGCCCTGCGAATAAGATGTTTGTGTCTGGCTATTCGCAGGGCTGCCCTGCGAATAAGCCCCACCATAATTAATATCCTCGTTTGAACAAACATAGGACTGGAGAAGAAACATCATATAGCCTAGACCTAGGCCTATACCTGCCTGGAAGATCCACACGAATCTTCAACACGTCCCTCATCATGAGTTTCGTTTTCAGATAATTAGGTGCAGGTGCCATACGAGCTGTAAACTTTAACATTAAGTGTTAGGCCTTTTCCTATTTAATTAGCAGGGCCTAGCCTACTCCAGTCTCACGTCTCAGTGTGTAACTTGAAGTCATATGGACGAATTGTCAAGTAACGCAATAACATTATTCTGTGCAAATCCAACCACTTTTACTTGGTATTCCTCAGCACAATCACCGGGCACAAATGCATTGCGTTCATATTAAATATAGGAACTGAAGGCTTCACTTTGGTTGTTCCGCGTAATATAGTGACTGTAGTGTAAGTATAGGCCTTGGCTATTACTAACGTAATTCCATGTACACCACTGAACCGGGGGCGTGATTTTTTTCCCAGGATGGTTGTGGGTAATTAACATAAAGTAGGCGCGTTCAATGCATTCCTGTACAATGCGACTGCTTAGTGTATACAAACCAGACAGGGTTTGGAGCAGGCATGGTTTGATCGCATTTAAGTATAGTATCACGTAGATGGTGTGGTCTGCCGTACGTGTGTCTTGTACAGGTAGGGATATCCATGGCACAAGCTTGAGAGGACCAAACTCCCTGGCCTTGGCCCTGCGTGGGTGTTGTATTGATTCTGTGCACAAGTCCGTAATACACTTTTACGAGGGTGAGTAAGTGAGTTCATTCTTCATAGTCAGGTTTCGTTTACCTGTAACCTTGGGAATGCATCCAGGTTTTCATATGGAAAGGTCCATGTTATTTTGCTCTCCGTCATGGCGAACTAGGACTAGGAACTAACAAAAACCGATGCCCATATCCAGTCGACGTACGTGTGATTCGCACTAGCCTTATAATAAGTCATATAGGCTAGGCTAGTACAGTGCATGCACGCGATATCCAAGTTGTTGTATTTGTAACAATAGCAGTATAGTACAGTGCATAGGTCATACCAAACTTTCCTGAAGTAGGCCTACTGCACATGTGCACTGATTGAGACACGCCTCCTTTATGTTAATTACCCACAACCATCCTGGGAAAAAAAATCACGCGAACCGGGGTCGTCATAAGTTTACACAAGGGCGCAGACATGTTGTTTATCCAGGAAATGCCTGCGATTGGCTGAACCCTAAATCTTTTCTGAGATCTATTTTGATTGGTGCTAACATTCTGTGACAACGTCGTAGTGATACAGCGATAAGATTTTTGGTCACAACTTCCGGGTTGCCATTTTCTTTTCGTTCGATCGGCGGCAGTCAAAGACTTAATCCCACCCCCAACATCTATACGTCATTTGAAAGAGAATAGAATCGTCTTTCAACAGTGGTATCGTCTAAGATAGGGTCCTATGTATTATATATTTTTTTAACATTTTAAACTTTCATTTGTTGTTTACAGGTAGGTATAAATAAGAATTTTACTAGCCGAATATGACATTTTATTGGTTTTATTTGCTTTATTTGATATTTAAATGATTTTTCTTTCTTAAAACATCACTGAGCTGCCGCCCCTACTTTTAGTAAAAAGGTCCGTTTTTGATGATTAAGCCCCGCCTCCAAGTCTGGTTTGTAGCAGATTGGCTATGACTCATGCCAGCTACATGTTAGATATACGAAATTATACAACACCTAATTATATTCCGGCCATTTGATTGGTCAATTGCTCGTTGATTGCATGCAATATCCGCTCTATTGCACGCTATGAAATCGAACCGTGCAATATACTTTTTGGATAGCACTTTTTTCAATGGTAAGAGAGCAGAGAAACCTGTCTGTTCAAAACAATCTGTTGCATGGGTTCATTTTACATCCAATTATATCCAAATTTGAAGGTGTTGTATAAAACAAATAATGAATGGTTTCCATTCGTGCAATAGTGCAAATATTTCATTCGTTGAAAGATGTAATTTGTTCCATTCAACTCGGCTGCGCCTCGTTGAATGGAACATTCCATCTTTCAACTCATGAAATATTTGCACTATTGCACTCATAACCATTCATTATTTGTATAATGGCTAACCTCGCGACCAATTTTCTGTACTGTTGTTAGATACGCGGCGTGTAGTGTATTGCACGCTAATTACATATACACTTTGTTGTACTACTGAATGCTACCTAGTGCATTTAATTTATATTAGGCCTTCATTTTAGTAATATCCATGATTTTACTGGTGTCCAGGTAGCTTTTCAGAGCAAGGGCCATGATAAGTTTGTTTGATTGCCCTTGATTGCCTGTCAGGTATTTTTGTATAATTACGTATGCACATTGTTGTACTGCTGAAGGCTACTTAGGCCTAGTGCTTTTAAAAAATATATATATTAGGCCTTCATTTAGTAATAGCCACATTAGCATTGTATACTGGTGTTCAGGCAGCTTTTCCGAGCAAAGGCCAGGGTAAGTTTGTTTGAATGCCTTACAGTGTGTTTTCATTAAAGAGGTTATGAAATGAAAAATGTTCATGTCTTAGAATGGATTATCTACATTACTACAACACCATCCATGCACAACTTTCCGTAAATACGGCTTCAAACGCCAGAAATTCGCTGTCAAAGTATTCCCCAGAGACCTCTCGAGCTGCCACTCGTAAAAAAAGCAAAGCTGCCCACCGCAGTTCATCTGACGTCATCAAAGGAACCATTTCAGCCAAAGCCGAAACCCCGCTGTTTACCAATACGGCGTTACACAGTTTACTACATGTAACCACAACACTCTTCTCATCAATTAAAAATGTCTTCTCCCGAATCTTCCGATTCCGAGGAAATCTCTCAGGACATTCGTAAGCTTTGACGAAAATTATTTTCTTGAGGAAGAAGAGGAGGAAATAGTTTCCGAGGGTGATGAAGATAATATCGGTGTTTTTCCCTATCAATTGAGCCCCTTGCAGAAGAATTGTAAAACGATCCCGGTGGCCGAGACGCGTCGCTGCCCATCGAAGTCCCCGAGCAGAACGGTTGGACGACCCTGAACCGAAACTGGTCGGTTGAGCATAAACAAAACCACCGTTATTAAGACCATCATATGATTTAAATTATCTCGAATGTCGATGATCCTGCTACTTAACTTCGTAGCGGAGCTTCTAGAATTTTGTGTCTTACAGACTACAGTGCAAGGCAAATGTGACATTCTGTACATTGCAACCCTATAGTACTAGAAGTGATAACATGGGGTCTAGACCTAACTAATAGACGTTGTATAACAGGCTAGCCCGTGTAATTGTATCATCCAACTGTTACGTAAAATCACAACACAACGCCAGTTTTACCACAAAAGAAAACTTGCAGATCTACTATTGACTGTTCTAAAACCAACTGGCTTTAAAATTTGTGCGAAATATTAGGTAACCATAAAAAAAATGGTCATTTGCTGTATCAAGGAGGCCTAGGCTATGGTCATAACAAGCCTAATTTGGCAACAGTATAGGCCTACAGGCACTCGTAACGTTGTGTACAGTACAGTATGTGTAGTGTTTTGAGCGAGTCGTGTTCAAATTCTTCGATTTCTGTCATCTTTTGGAAAAGCTTGCAGTAGAAATCCGTCTTTACTTGTGGTGGAGCAACCTGATACCACATATCGGCTCGGCATTTTCTAACATTTACGAGATAAATTTACGTAAAAACAAACTCCAAACACCAAATCTCAATTACTTTACGGAGCATGTGTTCTCAGACGTTTAAGAATGTAAACATAGCGTCTCGGAAGTGAGCTGAGTTCCTCGACTGACGTCACGCCGCGTTACCGTAAATACAACAATTTTTAGAAAGTTTATATTACCCTCGAATTTTTGATCGTTTATTCCTCGAGGATGCAAGCTTCGTTTGACACAAATTGGGTATCATTGGAAAGCTACGAGTGTACAGAATACGACTATAAAGACTTTTTTTTTCATTTCATAACCTCTTTAAATTTCAGCCTCAATGTCACTGTTCCTGATGCGATGTTTGTGAACTGAAGTAAAAGACTACTTATTCAGGTTTATTTTATTATTTATAGCAAATTCATCACCCAATTTATGCAGCTTTAATAGATATTTTCTATACAGCTCTACTTACATTTGCACCAGCATTGCCCACAAAAAGAAAGAATGTAAACAAATGTTACAAGTTTATTAATCCCTTAAATTTTCTTGGTTATACTAGGATATTTTGGGAGAGGATATTCTCAAACTGAATTGATTTACTACATATTATGTTTTGGACACACCAAAACTGGTCACAGATGACAAACAATTTCATCTCATAAAAATATTGTCACAAAGCATTTTCAGAAAATTTTACATGCTTCAGAAAAGGAAGAGGGTCAGGAAGGGGGGCATGAACAGGGGTACGGGAAATGAGATTGGGGGACTGTAGAAGATGAGTTGGAACCAAAAGGACAAGCCTTTTTGTGGTCATTATCACAATGTATGTTATCTAACACATGCTGACTCATCAAAATAAACTGTTTTAGATCAGGTACCCTTCTAAAATCATTTCTCCACACTGAGACAGCTCTGTGTATTATTAGTTTACATTCCTCACTGTCTTGGGATGGTTTTGAGGGGGAGAACATCTTTATTGAGCATTAGAAGTAGTTTTGACAACATTTTGCAAGTTTAGAGTGCTAAACATGGGGACTGATACGAACATCCTTTAAAGGCATTGTAGACTCGCCCCAAACCGCTTGCCGCATTCTGAAAAAGTTAACTTTCCGTTGCTTGCAAGTGAAGTTTTCTTCTTGTCGCTACAAAATGCAGACAGTAATGAAACGTGATACCTTGTTATCTTTTATCTAGACCTGAGATGTCCATCGCTGCTATGTACACTGTGTTGTGGGTATTGACCGTAGCTGCATGTATTGACTGTACACTAGTGTCTAATTACTGACGGTAGCAAGCTGTGTGTGTATTTTCTGTGATCGATGATGGTGTCTTACACTTCTGTTACACCTCATTCAAAACTAGGTCAGATTACCGGCATGAGACGTTTCTTTGTGCGCAAGTTTTCACACCCTTTAAAGTACTGTAGCTTCTGAATGACAGCACAGCAATGTATTGATTAATTGATTAATATAAACTAATAATGTTATCCTCACAAACTCTGGGTTGAGTTGCTCAGTAGGTCTTGCAATATTTTTAGCTGACTCTTTTTCATCTTCTCCTTTTCAATCTTTACAAATAGTACAAGCTTGCAATGAAGAAATCAGGTTTACTCCAACCATGGAGCTATAAACAGTTTATAGCTCCATGCTCCAACTAGAGCTCTTATTATCCTCTAGAACTAAATTTCTTTACACATGATTTTGTCAATTTCACAACAGTACAAAACAGTGACAGATTTTGTGACAACCTCCTGGAGATGCTATTGTTCTATGTTCAAACCTTTCTCTAATTATAAATAGCATCATGTCCCTCCTGGAGAGTCACCGATATACCAGGGTGAACAATGTAAAATTATATGTAACATAAAAATCACCCACAAAATAGTCAATTGTAATTTAATACTTGCAAGGATGGAAGAGAGGACACTGGATACTCCGACTGACCCCCTCCGTGCGGCCATCATGGACCAAAGTACAATTGAAGCCACAAGTGAAAGAACTCCTGGGAGCCATTTTATGCAAAACAATAATGACCAAATTGATTCCTGAAATATTCAAGGTGCCTTGTATTATAACTGATTTAATTGGTCACAGGGGAGAACTGCAATGCATCCCCTAAAATGCATGAGATTAGACACAAAGGTGTGAGAAATGAATGTAAAATTATGCAAGAATAAGTGTTCAAGTCGTCGTGTATCTAGCAGTTCGTAAGGGTTTGTGAATCATTAGTGCATAAAACACAAATGTTACATATGTATGAAAAGTTTTTACAATTGCAAAAAAGAAAATAGAAAGTTGTACACCTTTGCATATGCTATATTCACAATGAATAATTATTACCTTTTGAAATGATGGTGGCAAAAACCAAGAAAATCAGTTTAAAAATCAGAATCTTCTAAAATAAAAATTATTCAATGGCCGGAGGTCTTGATTTTCTCTGAACTGAAACCTAAGGCCATTACCAGAACAGTATATAGTCTTCTAGGAATATATACTACACCAAGCCACACAGTATAAGTAGGGCTGTGAATCCACTAATCAGTCTGACAAACACCATTTACAGTAAAAGACCACACTTACAGGGAAAGAAAGTACCTGGAAAGGTTATCAAATAAACTTCAAAAGCGCTAGGCAGTGTGTGTCTGGCCGGGAAATCTTTGAAGGTAGTAAGCTAAGTGTTAAAATTCACAGTCAAATCTCTGGAATGCAACCCATTCTCACCAGACAAGTTCAAGTAAGCTTAAGTATACAATGTTGAGGTTTAACTTGGTTGATAGTAATCTTTCATTGTGTAAAAGAAGGACAATAAAGGATTTAAAAAATAAAAAAAGAGGTTATTTGACTGGTAGTTGATAATGGAAACCAATACACTATTATGTACTTAACAGATTAACTGAGCATACTGGCTTACAAGGGGTAAGGATGGAAAACATCATCAAAGGTCACACACAAAAATGTAAGTTCTGGATCAATACACAATCTTTATAGATAAACAGGGTTGATAATGAAAAGTTTCCTGATTTTATTATTCCCCTTTAAATGATGTCCTATAGATAAGTGCTCCATCACTGATTTGGGGTTTTAAACAGTTTTGACAAAAACTGTCCACAAATTGCTATACTGTACTTATATATAGTTGATATGTACATTTTATTGATCATTTCTGGAATGTTCCCACAAGCTAGTAACCTTTCCTCTAAAATATACAATTTTATATATATTTGTATGTTTAATATATATACAACTATAAAAAAGTCAAATCATCATACATGCATCACTCATGTCCAACCTTCAACAAGGAATTAACTGCCACCTTCAAAGAATCTTCACTTAGTGAGACATTTAGACCCTGTGTGTACACACGAGACCGCAAGCATGCATGGTTAACCTAGTGTTCGCGGAGTTAAATTTGTACTACCGAACATCAAAAACGACATCGCGATTTGATCCCAGGGATAGAACTGCGATCGACTGCGCTCAGTTAAAATTTGAGATCGCAGCTCTGGGTTGACCTGGGATCAGAGCTGACCTTTGAACTTCCATTTTCGTTCTTTACTCAGGCAATTTGACAGAATAGTAAGTAAGTATGCATTAGAAAGCACGGTCACACGGTTTATGGTTTCGCCCCTCTCCCTGTTGAAGATATAGAAGAAAACTTCAACATCCTAGTGTTTGGTGATTGCCATGCAGGACAGGGTCTGATACAGAGCACAGGGTCTGGTATAACATCAATTTCTTACTAGACACTAAGCCAGGCATCTGATTCAGATGAGCTAATTTAACCTGCCTTCATTAATACTCAGAAATGATATTGAAGGTCAAAACCCCCAGGAGGGGACTTTCAGTAATTCTGGGTGCAGTTTTGATGATGACCGTTAAATCCAATTGAACTGTCCTTGTGAGAGATTGACTTGAAGTTCATGCCAAATTTTCCCCCCTTTTTTTTTCTGTTCAATTAAACCTCATATTAAGAATATTCAACTTAGGTCCCTGAAACTGAGAACTTTTTTTTTATTTTTCTCATAATCTCTGCACTTTCCATTCCAATCTCCATAAATCTCCAAAACTGAATATTTTTCAATATGCCATTTTATCTGTCAGTGCTGTTTACAGGCATCTGATGAGGAAAACATCCCAAAACTTTGACACTTAAATATTACTCATTGCTCTGGAAAGCTCATTTATCAGTGGGCGACTGTCACCAAAGAATGTGAAATTAATTCAGTAGAATATCCTATCAACTCCAATAAAAAAAAAAAACAGTGTACAAAGTCTTCAAACCACATTATTTATGTCTCTGTTTACTGCCTAAAGATTAGCTTAGTCACTCATAACTGTGGTTGACTGTAGACACATATTAAGAGGAGGAGAATTTTATTATTAAGGCAAGAATCGATACAGATAAAAAAAAAGAATTCAATTGAAACAGTCCCACAAAATGATAATAGCATTGTAGGTATGATAAAACACACTAAGACTTGATTCAAGATTGTAGGCAGGGTCTAACTCTTCAAAGAGAATTTATGGGAAGACAATTCACAATTAATATAAAACCAGTAGAACATTCTTGGGATGGAATGTCCTGATAAGCCTATAGTAAGTGTTTGGCGGTAACAAATTTAAATGAAATTATTACTCACCAGTTCGTCTAGCACAGCAAAAAATAAACTCCGGTCCACTGGGTCGGTCCGTTGCAAAATAACTTAATAGGGAATACAGAATCCATCCATAATTAAAAGTATGTTAAGATCCTTCACAAATACAAAAAGTTTATGTAACAAAATAAAATAAAACGAAAGCGGTCAGATAGGAACGTTTCCCAACTCGATGAGAATAATCCGATAGAGAGTAATAATAAGGTGATTAATGTAGGCGATTAATTTAGGCGATTAACGTTAGTTGGTAGCTCGTTGTGTTGAGCGATCAAAGTCGAAAGTCGAAGTGGTGTAAGTTCGAACTAGCGATACCACAAGGGTAATTGAGGGTAGTTGACGGAGACAGTAGCGGTGTCAAATTACGCCGCTACAAGTGTGTCAATACTCATAGGTAATGTCACAGACGACGTTAGGAACTTTTTGTACTGTCAATAAGAGTGCTTTGAAGCATAATACGGGAGGACAGTACAGAGTGGTATTAACACTCAGAAATTGTCCCAACTTGCTGTGGAAATTTACTCCCAATTTTCTTCATCAAAAATAGAGATCATGAAGATATGTATACACTGTAAAGTCTTTGTTTGGAGTATTGTTAACTTCACATTCCCTAAAGCAAAGTCTGAACCCTATCCGATCCAAGGTCAAAACAATACAGGTAAGAAAATAGAGCCAAAAAAATTTGCTGTCAGTGTACATGACTATGATATCACACCTGTTTGCTTGAAGTTCCACCTATTGTAAAAAATGAGACAGTTTCAAGTATCGATTTCTTGAAAAACCTTTTTGGAAAATGTATGCAACTTCCAACTGGATGAAGTTAAAATGTGTTTCTTTCATTTAATCCAAAATAAATTTTCACCTGGACTATCTATCAAGCAATTAAAAGATGTGAAGACTCGCGCAAAAAGAAACGTCTAATGCCGGTAATTTGACCTAGTTTCGAATGAGGTGTAACAGTAGTGTTAAACACCACCATCGATCCCAGAAAATACACACACTGCTTGCTACCGTCGGTAATTAGACACTAGTGTACAGTCAGTACATACAGCTGCGGTCAATACCAACAGCACAGTATACAAACGATACAGCGATGGACATCTCAGGTCCAGCTAAAGATAACAATTAAGGTATCATGTTTCATAACTGTCTGCATTTTGTAGCGACACAAACAAAACGTCACTTGCAAGCAACAGAAAGTTAACTTTTTCAGATGGCGGCACGCGGTTTGGGGCGAGTCTTCAATGCCTTTAAGCTACAGAAATCTACATCTCAAATCGGAAATATTGGTATTTTTCATCAAACACGGTGGATCTCTCTCCAAAATATGAATCATACTTTTTGGCACTCATCAAACCTCCAAAGCATCAACATGATGAATTTGGGGTTAACAGACGCGGAGCTTAACAGCACACAGCTCTACATCCGCAACTCAGAAATATTGATACAATTTATAAGATGGCAACCGATAAGAAATATCTAATTAGCTACACCAAGTTAAATATAGTGAGTGACAGTTAAATAAATGTAAACGGTTTGGGATATATGTAGTTATAGTAGTTAACTGTATATTTAAAAGTACCAATATGACCATTATTGGTTAAATTATTGCTCAATGCTTTGTGTTATATTCAGTGGCGGAGCGTCCATACAGTCAGGGGGGGCGGATGCCCCCCCTGACGGACTCAAATGGACTGCTGGCGCCCTTTTCAGCTTTTTACCACTTTTTACTTATTCGCGATTATTGACTTTTTAATTGCGTTCTCATTACCTATTGACATTTGTCACATTTTGTTGGTGTAATTTTCTGACAAAATGCTCTAAAAGCTATTTATTCTTCGTTTATCTGCAAATTAGCAAGGCCCGGGAAGGGTCATTTCCGGCGATCTAGGGAGTATCTTTACTCAAAAAATTTCTGTACGCTCCGCGCCAACCTGTGGTGGCGCTCCGCTTAGATAGTGTCGAAAGCGCCCCTACAGACCATTCTCGCCCCCCTTGACCAATACCCCTAGCTCCGCCACTGGTTATATTTGTAATATTAATTCAGTATCCATTCATGTTGCACTCACCACATTAGTGTGGCATGGATGATATCAACAGTAAGCCAAACCCTTTTGTGTTCAAACTTGCCATCAAAATGTTATGTTATATCCAACAGCTAATTTCACACTGGTACATTCCATCACATGATTCCAAAAATAATACAGGGCTTTACAGAATAATCAATGCCATGGGGGGTTTAGCTTATAAAATACTTTAATTGCAAACGTACCAGCTAGCTAGCACAATTTATCGGTGAAGGATTCGTGGCCTCAATTGCCATTACCAAACCCAAATCCTTTCGTCTAATACGCCATGCATAAAAAGTCTAGGAACTGTTACACGCTGTGTGTAACCAAAGGTAACAGATAGTTTTGCCTTGAGAATTACTGCTGATCAGTGTACATATTTTGACTTAGAAACCTCTGAGAATTGAGGAGCCTCATCAAGAAATGATGACTTTGCAATGTATACTCCCAATGTGATTTCATTAGTCCCAGGCCAGTAGCATGGGAGACGTGATGTGTTAAAGGGGAAACATAATACCCGGGTAGCTACAAGCAACTTAATTACTCAGAAACCTTGATATGAAAATATCATCCCTGTCTGGCTCTCGGAAATTGAGCTATAACAAATAACACAGCTTAGCGGCTTCACACCACCGACGATATGGTTAAAGTTTAAAACTAGCTGATTCTGTGAGCTGCTAACTTAATTCCCCTCATATGGAGGGCTTGGAACTACATCGACAGAGATTAATATCAAATTAAGTCCAGAGGTATTCGTTTACACTGAAACGAGATTAGTACACCACTGCAGTAAAAGTCGTCGTGGGATACTCATGTGGCTGAGACTATTTTATTTAAAAGACTTCAAGTTTTGCCCCCAAGTAAAGTTTAGCAATATCAGCATGCCACAATTTGGGATCAATACTGATACAAACGATAAACTTGATCAATTTGTTTCACTTTTATTCCATTTTCTTGTCATTTTTTTTGCAGTCTTTGAGAGTATTGTTACTTGATTTTGCCATTTTGTTCACAGTGCTGAATCTCATTACCTGCTTCTTCAAGTTGATCTGGCTTGCAGAAAAGAGTGATCTAGATTGCTGGCATACTTTCATTTCATGAAATACACCATGAGATGTAGCGAGTCTAAAACTGCTTTCTTTGAATTCCGTTGTAAAGAATTTACACATTTACAATTAATTATTTTTCAAATAGTAGAGTAAAGTTACCAAAAATAGAGCAACAAGCTGCATGCTCTAAGACTGAGTTACCTATCAAATGCGAAACTCGAACAAAAACTGTGCATCGAGGAAAAGGGAAGAAAACTACCGGATCATGGAAAAAAATTACAAACGTTGGTTTTAAGATCATCCATGTTGCTCCCAAATATGCTAAAATGTTAACCACATACCTCTCCATGTCTTCAAGCATATGCACACACTGCTCAATGAAACACACACCAATATCTTCTCCATTCAGTGGATGAAAATTAAATTTTGGTACGGTATTATTAATTAATTAAATATTAATTATTAATAATTAATAATGATGACCTTTTGAAGGAGACTTCTTCATACAGTTGTTTATGTATGGAATCTACTACATTAAAATTTATTTCCAGACAACTCCCTCCGATTTGTCACTGCCTTGAGTTGCATTATTTGAATAAACAAAACAGATTCCGATACAGTATAACCTATTACCAGCAAAAGCTTTTACACTCAATTTGCCACAAACCAACCATTTCATTATAATATTTCTTTTCTTTCTACCATAGTGTACTTTGTGCCTTTAGCCCATTTCTGTGTGCGGCAAAAATGTTCATTGTCTGTTTAATTTCTTTTACTATTTATCTTAATACAGAGATCTACACAATTTAAACTTTCATTCATATATAAATTATTCAAAGGTCTTAGGCTACAGCTATGATCTTTATCTTGAGATGAACCATTTTGATTTTTGATGTATGAACCCTTCAGCATTCTAAATATTTACAACTTCAAAAGGATATTATCCAAGCGTTTGAGTAGCTTTCGTAAGTTTTAGTCGAGAACTTTACCAAACCTACCGAGTATCGATCAAAATAATGTCTCTGTTGACCCAAACTAAGATGCTTAAGATACATATTTCATGGGGAAAAAATGGTTAGTGAGCAATTAATAATGAATCTGATTAGATCTTCAACATTTCATCACCCTCAAAAGTTTTCAGTCTCACACACACATGCACATATCCATATATATATTTGTATACACACACAGATACAGAATGATAGGAGAAAAAACAGGTACAAGACACATGGCATGCTGCGAATGATTTAAATAGAATTTAATTAATATATAAATAGTAGAAAAGTCAGATCAACAATATTTCAGCTGGATAAACCTTCCTTGTTCACATGTTAATATAACAAATTCATAAGGGTGGTATATTCTTCCAAAATGTCTGGAGAAAATCAATTCTGGAACGTCTGGAACTTGCTAGTATAGTCTTTACCACCTTACTAGCTTTGGAGATTGGACATAATTAGACTTTTCTACTATCTCTGTCTCTACATATCATTGGAGAAGATTTTTACAGTTATTCTATTACTTGAAAATGAAGTTAAGTTGAGCATTTTAGTATCCAAAACCATCAAGCAAATTATCAGACTTAACTCAAAAAGCTGCTCGATATGTTTTCCTAGCTTTAGAAGATCAGTCATTGCGGAAATCAGTCCCGCATGTTTAGTAACTTATTATTCAACCTGTGTAGGCCAACTTACCTGTAATCTATGGGCTATTGTTTAATGGTTGGCATCCAGTGCTTCACTTTGATCCAATTTCCACCATTATCCAGGTCTGCTTTGAAGTATATACTTCGATTCTGGCCTGAAAAAAATTAGATCAAACAAAATAAAACATACTTTAAAAGGAAGATTCATATCTTGGTCAGATTAAAGAAAACAATGTCAATTGTTTTAATACTCCGGTGGCAACTATCATCATAATTATATACTCAGTTGTGTGCATCTTCAAAGCAGCTTTTTGAGTTGATTTTTACAAATTTATAAATGCTAGGGAGATGTTAGGTCTCCTGACAATAATTTGGGGGATTTTCTTGACCATCAATGTTTCTCTTCTTAAAATGGATGAAGTGTCTCTATTGTTTGAAGTAGCATTTTCCATGTTATTGATTCTACTATACAAGGTGTCTGGCCAACCAAATTCAGAGCATCCAAATTAAATCACTCATTAAAAACTAATCTTGCTCCGAGTATATTCTCAGTAAGAATGAGCAAGTTACAGACTAAATGCAAAAGGCAGCTGTAATTTGTGGCATTGCAGGAAGGATGATCTTATAAGTTATATTATACAGAGTTGGAAAAAATGCTCTGAAAGATGGTGATTCGTGATATTTATATAGGATGTAGTGGTATGAAGAATGGTCAGGTAGGAAGTTTATTTCACTAAGTGTGATGATGCAGCACTTTTTTTCAATTCCTAATGCTATATTTCAAAGTATATGATAAACTAGGTTAATAAACAACAAAAAGATGCCATATTTTCAGTTTCCTAAGGAATGCACCAAACATGCCACCACAGAAACTGCCATCGTTCCCTCAAAACATCCTACACAAATACTGACTTCATGACAGCACAAGATCTGCATTATTGAATATCAATATTTTGAGGTCTGTATAGACTTTCATTGCTTGCTTGAACAGTAAAATTTTCAAAGCTAGGATAGGCCTATATCATCAGGCTGTTTTGTTTGTATTAGAGGAAAAAGTATGAACTATTTCACCCTTTTTACCTTTAGAAGTTTAGTTACAATAATCTCATTCTGGTGAAATTTGGTCAAGTAACCGACTGAGTTACATGACTAAATATTTAAGAAAATCTAGGCCTAAATGTAAGGGCCTCGCCTAGTAATAGGATTAAGATGGATACATAGGCATAGGCCTTGATAGCCTAGGACCATGCTATTTTACTTTCATTCTTACTTAGGCGTAGCATAGGCTAGGCATAGCCTATATTAGGTGATATAGCCTACGTCGGAGTGAGATGTTCTCCTAATTGATTTGTATCACTGAAACACCGAGAATGGGTGCAAGCAGGTCCACCCAATGCTGTGGCCAAAAACCAACAGTTTATTAAGTTGTCGGCAAAAAAGTGGATATTCTTTACTTGCTACTAACAAAAATATCGAATACTTATCTGCAAAATTAATCTTTGACAAGTTTATGTAGCACGGCGTGCTGAGAGATTTTAAAGTGGGTTATTATGTACAAAGTGGCTATTCTTACAACGAGTCGTAAGAATAAGTGCCGATTACGCATGCGCAGTTGCTATTTTACAACCAAAGGAGTACTATTTTTACAACTATGAGTAACAATAATTTCCAGTTAGGGTTAGGCTTAGGGATAGGATTAGGATTAGGGGTTAGGTTTAGGGTTAGGGTTACCCCTACTACACGCACAGTTGCTTTATTTACTTTACTGCGCATAAATTCGCCGATGTTGTAAGAATAGTTTGTAGATAATTGTTACAACTAGTTGTAAGAATAGCCACGGCCTATTATGTATAGCAGAGCTGAATTGGTCTTTGTACGGAAGCCATGGAAAGACCAATAAATTTGTAACTGTCTCAACTATCCAGTTTATAATTCTTAAATACATACAATGACGTTACTAAATAACAGGGGCGTATCCAGGATTTTCTAACCCGGGGGGCGCGAATTACTATCTAAGCGGAGCGCCACCATCGGTTGGCGCGGAGCGTACAAGAAAATTTCTGGTTTTGATACCCCCCAGATCACCGGAAATGGCACTTCTCGGGCTTGAAAATGACCAACCAGATGTACACTTTTGCCTGAGAACCAAGTATTTCCCAATAGTTTTTTTTTCTATCCATAACCTTTTTGAAGATTGTCACCAGTCACACATCATGTTCGACCTCATTGCATGTCCTGTGGATCATTCATTGCTTTTGCAAGTGATTCTACGTCACGGCCCACAATATCCGAAAGCCCCACTTTTCAAGGTTTAAAGCCCACTATTTGTTTAGAATTTGAAAATTCACAAATGTACAAATATTAAAACCTCTTATAACGGCTATTATAAAACTTCGTTGAAGGAAATGAAAAATACCAGATATTTCCGATATCAGATATTTCGAAACCGAACACTACACA
>JAIPMN010040173.1:0-14331 GCA_020650975.1 Apostichopus californicus
TGGACCTACCTACTAAATATGTTTCAACTTACCATGTTTACAAGCAAAAGTCAACTCAAGCCCTGCCCCCTAATAAATGTGCATAATATCACATTGAATATACATTATCATGTACCCGCTATCTACCAACACCTTCACACAAAGTATGATTTAATTCTGAAAATGTTTACATATTTGACCCTGTGACCTCATTAATATTCTTGGGATGAGCACCAAAATCAATAGGGCCCTTCTACTCACTATGGCGCATATATGTACCAATATATGACTTCAATCCGACTTGTGGTTGTTGAGTTATCGTGTTTACGAGCCAAGGGCCTCACATACACGCACACGTAATTACCATCGCATAGATTCCTTGATCCTTCGGGCAAGGAATCAAAAAGGATTGAAAACAATATGAACTCTTTTGACATTTACTTTGATGTCATGCAGGTCTCTTCAAATACTGATCACATGGATATGCGAGCACACTTCCTATCCATTCTCTGCCCTGTTACCCCTACCATTCCCTCCATCTCAAATGACTATAACAGCCGTTTTTAAAACGTTGCGGGAAAATCCCGTATGTAAGATTTGGCGGTCTTGTTGCATTTAGGGAGTTAATTGTAGGTTATTAGTCTTCCTGTCATGAGGTTACGTAGATAGGGCCAAGGATATCACCTTTTACAACAATTAAAAACATGAGGCCACAAAAACACACATGAGCACCCAACGTGTTCACACAATAGTGCACAACATGTAGTCGGGCATGTAAACTTTTTAGTTCAACTTGAAGGTATTAATACCTCCGGCAGGCAAACCAAGTTACCAATTAAATTAGTATACAACACGTTTACGTGACTGCACGTTTCAATGGTTACAATGAAAGATTTGCTTGGGAGGGAATTCATCGACTATTGTTGTACACGAAGTACAAACAGCCTTCTGTCACAATGACGACGGGGTCAAATTCTAAATCCCCTCACCGAATGGTTTAGCCCAAGGGGCATGCACAGTTATGGAAGGCATCGTTGGAGTGGTTCCCGAACTGAATAGGGAAAAAAATTGCCCGACCTACCGCCCTCACCCCTCGAATTCGCCCTCACGTTGACCCCCCCCCCCTTTTCGCACACGGCTGGACACGGCACTGCTTGGCGGGATATGAATGGTCTAGTCAGTGCAGCGAGCGGCAACACACTAATCACGCAAATGTCACATAATTACCTGCACAGAATACAAGGGCGTAGGAACCGGTGGGGCTGGGGGGGGGCGCCAGCCCCCCAGTGAAAAATATGGTGGGGCGGAAGTATCATTCCGCCCCCCCGCTCCGCAAGTCAGAAAACCCCTTTTTCATTTCCAAATGAGAAAAAAAATCACATTTGGAGCACCAAATTACATCTAAGGCCAGGTGAAAATGCTAAATTATTTACAAAATGGCGTGGGTGTTGAAGTGTGCTATATTGCACCAAATTGCATCTGAGGCCACCTGGAAATGCAAAAAAAATCCAAAGAAAGACCCCTCCCCCAGGCCGGCCATCAGTCTTCAGCCCCCCCCCCCCCACTCAACAGTACTTTCCTACGCCACTGCTTTCATTTCATAATTTTAGCCACTGTTAATCACATAACGATTTGAGACAAAGTTTTACTTGCCTTTCTTGTATTGCTACATTGTATGTGCTGATGTATATCCCTGATTTCGTACGGTAATTCTTTTTGGATGTCAAAGGTCATATAAAACAGACAATTAAAAACACTAGTCATTGACCACAATTTCCTATTACTTTCCCTAGAATATAGCCCATACAGTTGTTTCGACTTGTTTGATTGGTGTTGTCAGGACAACCATATACAGTTGGAAGTCAGACCCTGTGACCTCGAAGAAAGATATAACGAACGTCCATATCATTAATTTTGGGATTTCCCCGCATTTGTTCGTAAAGTAGGTCCTGTACGATTTTCACTCACAGAATTTTCAGACATTGAAGGTTTACGACACAGCCTTGCACGCACAAGACCGTGTACATTGATTTTGCTCATTTTATGACGCAATACTACTTATTTGCAGTCCGCCTTCAGCCCCACCTATATATTAGTATTCAATACAGTAGTAACAAGCTATTCAAGTAAGGCCGCCCTCGAAAACGAAAATATGGCACTGACGTCTGTGTCAAGGCCAGGGGTAATAAATACTGCCATTGTTTGCTAGTTCTTGAAAATATTTTGCTGTATAGTCTCTGTAGCTCGTCTCAATATCACTTATCCCAATGACGGCTGATGCAGTGGATGCCTGGATGGACTCCTTAAAGGAGCTTCAGTCTAATCTTTGGTTCCTGAGACTTTCATAGCTGTCAGCATGATGAATGTGATACATATTCACTCAAAAAACAAACAAACACCGAGCATATGTAGGATGACTTGTACTTACATCAACTTTATATTTATTGCATTTCTCTCCAACCATATCTTTTTCTAGTACATGATTGTATCATAACCAAACTGGGGAAACAGCACCAGCCTGAGGACAAGAGAATACTATTACACAATTTTAGCGTACGTACAAATAACATCTGGGCGCCACTACTGACCAGCTTTGGAATGGGGATGACTCTATGAATCACCACCAATCATTATTGCATTATGATTAGTCAATCAGTACAAACCATTCTTTGGATCAATAGATTACTCATGTAGTCTAGTTACCTCGACAGAAAGCCATACCAAAATACTGATGGCATGACCATCTGTCTATTATACGCTGAAACTCAAAACGCAATTAGATTATATACACCGTAAGCTATAGTAAATTCCTTGCACATACCAGCAGTGACATTTGAGGCTGTTGTGCAGTTAACTTTCCCTTTTACATTTAAAAAGTACCAGACTACCAGCTAATTTATTAAGCAAATACAAATTTATTGTACTGTTATTATGCATATATTTTATTTACAGAAAAAAAATAGATGCCTGCTTTTCACCCGACATATCAGTTTTGGAAACTGTTCAAATTAAACACAATACTAATAAACTGAAGCAGGGTTTCAGTTTTATTCTAGCAGTGTCCAAGCTCATTTTTTTCCCCATTTTTTTTTCTCTTCATATTGTTTGAGGTGAAGTCAACTACTGTATACTAGAAAAAAAAATTCTATTTCTGGGAAAATTCAAAATTGTATCAGATCAGGAGTTCTTTAAGCCTTCACATGTGGCTAATTAATACGACAGTATAAAAGTACAGATTAAGAACTTAACAACTTGGAATTTTAGATTCCATCATCATCAGAGACCAACATTTTATGTTTATATGGTATTCATGAAGAAGTATTACACAAATTTCCAGTCCTAACAAAGGACACATTTAAGGAGCATATGTAGAAAGAAATAAAATGAAAGAAAAAGCACCTTTGTAGTTTGAACTCAAGAGGAAAACAGCTACCATGCAAGCACCATGGTAAAGTTATAGTAAAATGAAGTACCATAGATCATAAATCAATTCCATACTAACAACAACTGAATCCAGTCATCTTTTCTCACTATGGGCATTTACTAATGAATATGTGAAAGTAATACAGCAAACCAAAATTTGATGGACACTAAAAATTGCACTTAAGGTTTCCTACTTTGAATTTCAAATACACAAGATGATCACGAATATGGCAAAGTGCAGAAGGCCCTTCACAAATACATCATGAAGTACTTACAAACCGATGTACTTAAACTTGAGCTTATTTTCAATATTTTGATGACACTTTGCAAATTTTCCAAAAAAAAAGTTCAGGAAGACAACTAACAAATTTATGATTAAATTGGGTCATCCTCTTTTTTTTCCATTAATATTCTAGTTTGTGACTATAGTTTTAACTCATTTACCTTCAATTCAGGCAGAACCCCTTTATTTAGCAAAATCATTATCCTGTTACCCGATAAATTTGTCAGTTTAAGCTTAACAGAGCCGTAAAACATGCACAAATATATTACCAAGAGTTTTTTATCAATTGAATTTAAACACGTAAAGAGCAGCAATGGTACAACACTAAAACAAAATATCACACAATACCATATACAATCCTTTGGGTTGTTCCAAAACTTAAAAAATTTATAAAACATCTTCATAAAATGCAGACATTTTTTAGTATATAATCAAATCTAGAGAATATTATGCACACTGTATTGCAAACAGCTGTTTTTCCTTTTACTCTAGTCATCTGTATATCCCATCATTTCAGAGAAATGCTACCAACTGAAGAGTGAGAGATCCCAAAAGAAGAAATCCTTGTGAATCTGGCGTTGTCAATGCTGGACTACAATCTGATAGCGCAAGTTTGGGATTTAATTGTAGTATCTTCCTCCATTTTTGCTGGACTTCAGCAAATCTCAGAGAACTCTGTGCAAATTCCAGTCTCCTTTGAAATGATATGTTGACTGTCTTCAAAAATGGCCCATCCACAAGGACTTTGTCTCATCGTCAACGTAACATTGCAATGAATTTATGCACATCTTGCATAGTTAAGTTCAGATTATCACTTTTAGTGGATTTATCATTTACAGGCCTACATGGTAAAGGCTTTTGGCTTCAAGTAGGATTCATTGTCATCAAATTCTGATCTGTACTGTGTTGTGACCCTATCACACATGAGTGTCAGCTGCTGCATTGTATTAACCACGCCGTTCAAATGATGCCTGAACAATCTCGCGGTAGCAATCTGTAATTTCTTGTTAGCAATATCATCCTCCCCATCTTGTTCAGCGGAAAGTTCTTCCTCAGCTGTTGGCCCACTGACTAGTTCTGTTCTTAGGGCCTTTAAAATTGCATAGTGTGAATACAAAGAAATGTCATTACCGTTCTTACTATCTGCAGAAACTGCGAGGATTTCTTTCTGTGAAAAATTATTGGCATCTGGTGGTGGTTTGCTTTGAGCAGCTAACTGTGGTGCTGGCATATCACGTAGTCGACTTGGTATTAAAACTGTTTCGTTCATGTCTTCAACTGCACCTATGAAACTCTTCATCGTTTCCAAAATTGATGGTACCGGCACTGCTTGTTCTGTGGGGTTCTCTAATTCCATCATGGAAGTCTCCGGCTTGTCTTCTCCAAACGTTAACACAGGCATTTGGTCAAGTCAGTGAGTGTTGTACTCTCTCAAAAGAAGAAAATTCAACAAAGAGTAACGAAGTGGAAGTCACTGGTCCACCGCAATAACTGTAGTGTTACTGTTATAGTAATGAAGGCTTCGCACGGTAGGTTACAGTTACAACAGTCACGTTATTGTCAGCGATAGGCAAATGCATATCAAGGAAGTGAGTATAAATGTTCACACACGTCTCTTTAAATATCTCACAGAAATTTGGAACCTGCGATGGCTATGAACGATTTTTAACTTTTGATGCTAAGAAAATACAAAGTGCTTCTGGAACATGGCACTTATCCTACAGAGCAAACATAAGTTACGATGACGGTATTCCTTCGAAAGATTAATCATGTTGTCGAGTGTAAACAAGGTGAGGCAATCGTAGAACTGTTGCTACATACAGTACATGTAACGTGAATGCTATTGCATGATTTGAGGTCAATCAGCCGATATAGGGTCAGCTATTGAAGGTAATACTGATTGCTGATTGGTTGATTGCAACCTAGAAACTCGCAACATGCCTTGCTTGGTGATGAGACCATTAGAGATATGAATATTCATATTTGATTTGCCCTTGCACTTTCTTCGAAAAGTTTGTTCACCCATCCTTACAAGTAGTGACAAGCCGGGGTCACCTCTGAACCGTTGCTATCGAGGTAAACAACTAAAACACAATGGGAAATATCTCAGTGAAACACTGTGAGTACAATCAGAAGAGCGAGGTTAGCTTCGAGAGAGGAAGAAAACAGGACTAGAGAAATAGAAGATTCTTATCACCACGTGAATGAAGGTTGCCAAAAGTGATATGTGATGTCTGACAGTTAAAGTGGTGGAATTCAGGAAAATACGGAAGCAGCATTTATCAACAGGCTCTTGTCATAGTGAAACATACAACTTCATGTACAAAGAAATTCGTTTGAATTTGGACTGCCAATTAAACGTACTAGGCTCCGGCAGTGGAACAGTCATTTGTCCGGACTGATGAAGCTTACGTAAACAACTATACTTCATACAACGGGCAAACAATTATGTCAGTACGAGGGTTTTCTCATGTAGAGGAACCTTACATAGCTCTTATCACACCATAGGGACACCATATGCAGACCACCAATGGACATTTACATGTACTAGTCTACCTATTCTACGACCCTGTCCCCATTCCCGCCCACCCCAAAAAGTAAATAAGTTAATATTAACCATTCCGGTTAAGAATAGTCAAGCTAACAGAAGATGGTCCATGTTTACAAATATAGAATATTAATCAGCTAAAGCACAAGGTACGACGGTCAGCGGTCTATACCATGAGCGTCAAACAGTGGAACAGGTGGCGCACTTTCATTACAATAGTTAGAGAAGTATATTTTATACTGCTTTAACCAGCTAGCAACAATAGGTAGGAGCAAAGTATACAACAATTGGAGGAAATTATACAACAATAAGAGGAAATTATACAACGATAGAAGGGTATTTTACTAAAAGAAAATTATACATGAGGAACAATTTTGCAATCTTTACAGTGTCATGAGTAATTATAGATACAGTAAATGTATTCTCTTAAGTTAAAATTCCAATACCGTTTGAGCAAGGAAATGTTTTCATAACCGGGATGTATATATAGCCGTACAGTTGCGATGTTTCCCCATAATTACTTATTTTACCCGAACAATTCAATTCTGCCACCTCTGAGGACATGTTATAGTTACTGAGTCAATGTTTAGTGAGTTAAACAAAGCAACATGTAAAGCTGGCTTTATCTAAGTCATTGTGGAAACTACAGTGAAACCTCTTTCTCTACACCGTTAAAACGCATTATGTGTATGTGAGAGAGAAGTAGTTCACCTATTCATTACTGTTGACATCACCAGACTTTTCTCCACTTTCACATATACTTGTAACACTAAAGAGTGATAATTAAGTCTGGTCTCTTGTTCACTTATGAAAATAGCCTAGTGCCCGATTGGTTACCATTACAAGAGCACTCTCAAATATAAAACATTTTCATTTCTAACTTAATATTACGTCTGAACTGATGCATTGTTCATTTAGCCCTTCATTAACGGAACTACTTATAGGGAAGGTTGTCAAAATATGAACATATTTTCGAAGGAAAAAATGAACTGTTTAGCTTTCTCGACTGATATAACTCCAATAACCTTTGACCTCTACAAAAACAATAACAACCGATTTACAAGAGTGTTCCCGGCCAGTTTGACAACCGTGATAGCATTTGGTGATTTTTAAGTTTATCAGTGGAATAATACTATAGAAGTCCCCTTCTTTGTCCCAATTTGACCATGATCGTGGTGTGAGGGGACATATTCAAATTGTTGTCCTCATTTTAAGAATCGGAGAAATCAGGTTTAATTAACGCTTGTATTGATGATTGTACACAAAACGATACAGGCATTACCCCAGTAAGCGACAATATGTTTTGTCGTAGGGAGGAAAGATGTCATATCGTCCAGGGGAAGGGGTCTAAGTGGTTGTACCTCTGATTTGTGCTGGGGTATAACGTCCCCCAGATATATATGTGGTTGCCCTTCTTATCTACCTTCTGTCTCGAGTTGAATTTTTTTAGGGAGGGGTTCGTAATTTAGCTTACATCCGTTGTAGGGAGGGGTATAAGGTGACGGGCTTCCCCCTCTCCTTTGAGAAACTTTTGTTTCAGTTAGAGGGCTTATATGCAAAATTTGTGCTATAATGTTCATCCTTTTAGCTACATTTGTGTAGTATAACTTGAAATCGTGACACTGAAAATGTTTTGGTAACTCATCTCCCTCAACTTCACCCAACTCTGAGCTGGCTACGTCACTGAGTTTAAGGTTCCTAATTGCAACTATAGTATGTATCTAGTGAGTCGTGTTTGTGATTAGATGGATCTTCACGGAATGTAATGTAAATATATTCTTGTATAGCGCACTACGCACGACGCATCTGTGCGCTTTACAGACGATCTATAATATACAATACAATATAACGTACGTCCTTTCCGGTTATAAACATGAATGCGGGCAACCCTTGATCTCTCTCACATTAATTAAGGTCATCTCTTTGGTGATATATGTTTTCGGTAACGTACGTGAGAATAGCTGAAATTATTTACGAGTTTCACAAGAGGGTCAACAATTAAATTTGGCGAGACAGCGTAAGTTTCGAATATTTGTGTCGTGATCTGTCATATAGGTGGCGCTAAATAATTTTATAGTCATGGTAAATCACACTAACGCTAGCATCAATTTTGTCCCCATTTTACGGAAGCGTAGATGAAACAGTGAAGTCACTACTCAAATATAGATATAGTAACACATTGCAAAATATCCATTCTTTACACGCACTGTTGTCATAAAAAGTTAAAAACATGTCACATTTACGACAACGGTTTTTATTATTGCTTGTACAGTTGTATATAGTAATTAAGACATGGCTTTTCAACGCTTCCGTGCATGCCTGGTGACTCGTCATCTGCAAAGGGGGTTTCCATACGCAGTGTGTTTGTACATAGTAACGTTCAAACAGCTGCAGCGCATTCATTGCAATGATTGCGAGGTTCAGCTTAGTTATACCGTTGTTGCTCGTTTGCATCCTCAACTTGACTTTGAACTCAAAAACAGAATAATGGGAATACCCTATTACTTGTCAGAATGGAACAACGACGTAACGAGATTAGATACGGTTCTATCGTAGAAGAGGTGCGTTTGCATAGACAAGAAAATCGTTTGTTCCCAAATATAAAGCAGACAAATTTGTCTGAAGAAGTTACGGTAAGGACCGGCAGTGGTAGTCGAGAACCATTATCTGTCTCTAAATTCGAATTGTCTCAGGTTCAGAGTCGAGTTCGAAGAACTGGAAGGCCTCTTCTCGACGGAAAACAGCAACATCATCGTCATGCAATTTCAAAGCACGATTTTCGAATGCGATTTGGCTTAGAATCACGTAATCAACCAGAACTGCAGAAGCCTAACGTGAGGCCTAATATTAGTAACGTTAACATTAGGTCAACTCAGGCCGGAGTGGAAGGAATGAACTTAGGCCCCTCACGTCTTTCAAAGCAACAAAACAAGAATTCGTTTTCTTCAATTACCAAACCGGGTAAAAGCTCATTTGTCAAAAGCAATTGTAAATCCCCAGACGCCAGCAGGCGACTAACGTCACGCAAAATGTCACAAACTTATGGAAGGGTATCAAACCCAGCCAGACCTGTAGGCGTTTCCCAAGGCAGCGAACAGTCACCTCAGCCCGGTGAAAGTGAAGAAGGTGGG
The DNA here is from genome assembly GCA_020650975.1 of Apostichopus californicus. Classification (NCBI taxonomy): domain Eukaryota; kingdom Metazoa; phylum Echinodermata; class Holothuroidea; order Aspidochirotida; family Stichopodidae; genus Apostichopus; species Apostichopus californicus. Next base: position 9,365 of record JAIPMN010040173.1, read on the forward strand.
ACCAGCAACTCGGCAAACAACACTCCACAATGGTATTGTAAACTCCATCGATGTTATACTTTCAATGCAGTTGTTGCAGGTAGAGCCAGTTTTGTTGAAAGCTCTGTAAAGTACTTGGTTTAAAGTTTATTCATCTTTGCCACATATATCAAGTTTGAAAATTTGTCTCTCGGACATTCCAAAACATAGAAAAGATGCATGCATCACTCTTGATGGTTAGAGTCTGATTCCTGATGATTCATGTGTTTCTAGGACATTCTTCATGTTCACTGTTGGTAAACTGACAATTTCTGCAGATCAATATCTCCAAACTTACATATATAGCAATGAATGCAAATTTCACAAAGAAGTTAAGATTGTGAGCTTCTCTTATCAGTTACAAACGATTTATGTGTGGACTATTGTTTAATGTACGAACAGTAAATTTTAGATGTGTTTTACTTTCACATTGACCTTGATGGACTTGATGTTCATTGTCTATCTTCAGTCCTAATTTACAATGTTTTCACCTCTTATATAGTATGAATTGATTCGAATATCTATTCTTTAAGGCATGGCAGCTACACCCTGATCCCACCAAACCAGAAGAAGAGGAGCCAAGTTTTAAGCCGTAAGTTCTGTATTTATTCAGCCTTATTTATAGTATGTCAGTACTTTACTTTATCAGTACTTTTGGTGTGTGACTTCTTTTTGCAATCTGTAGGTTACTGAAGACTTCCAATTTGCCTGCAAGGTACTGTAGCATCAATGCTGTGTAATAAGTGGCACATGTATATCTTGTCAATAAATGCTTCCTTTTGATTTAATTTGAAAAACAGTTGCATTTAACTAACCTTTACTAATCATAATAGCATATCTGCTGCCATGATTTGAAATTCAGAGCTCCCAACTGACCCGCATTTCGCGGGTTGGACCCGCATTCTAACACCCAAACCCACTGACCCGCGCAAGCGTCCGAAAAACCTGCATTGTAATTGTCAAGTATACATAAAAAAAATTGCATCCAATTTTGACTTTCTATTTAGCATAATAGAGTATAAAACCTCCTTTACAGCATCATTTGAACCTCAAATAAGCCTATATTTCTTTTCATTGGGGCGAGCAGCGGACATTTTCATGCCACGGGATGTTACACAATACACACAAAAAAATGAATATTTCTCAGAAAATATTGGGTGACAAAAGCCTTTCTAAGTGCCACCATTTTACATGTAGGCATCACCAGGATTCCAAAAAAATTCAAAAGGGGGACACCCCCTCCCCTTATACCCCTCCCCCAGGACGGCTATTCGTGGCATGGACCCGCATTTGCCTTCTCAAGAGTTGGGAGCTATGGAAATTGCTCCTGTAATTTTGTTTCTATGGCGACATTTTGCATCATTTTGTTTCCTCAAACTTTTCTAAAGTTGCTTTTATGTTCAAATTTTCCTTGCACTGTCCTTCATTATCTGATGGTATGTAACAATGAATTCAATTAAGTATATATATATTTTTTATTTATAGAAGCTGAAAGAGAGAGCAAAGCCTATCAGTCTTACAAAGATAGCAAAAAGGTTAATTATGTACAGACCACCCCTCAGTCTGTAGGTAAGATATGTATCAGATATAGATTAACTGTGCACCCAGAGTACAGACCATACCTCAGTCTGATAGCTAATATGTATGAAATATTCACTGTGTAAATAGACCACACTCAGTCTTTACGTAAGATATCAGAGATTGGTCCACTTTGTGCAGCCCTCCACAAAGTCTGTAGGTAAGATTAGTAGCTAGGCCACATTAGTTTGTGTTCCTTAAATTGTATTCATGTTCAGCAACATTTAATCTTTTTAACATGTCACATGACCTTCAAATGCACATCTCATGCTCCCTCAGTTGTGTTTCATTTAACCTATATGAACAAGAAATCCCACATTTCACTGAGATAATAGGGTATTCTGTTTATCGACATGTTTCTGATTATCAGTATTTGCGATTGTGAGTTGAATTCGTCCACATGGAACTCAGCATGAAGACAATTAGAGGTAATTGATCAGAATGTCCACAGTTTGAACCAGTATGGAGAGTCATTGGTCGGAATTGTACCATATGAAAAATACACATTGTCACTTTGAACTATTCAAACATACGTATGCTAGGCTGCTACTTGTAAAGTGGGGAGGGGGAAGGGTGGGGGAGGGGATTATCTGGAGGTTCTTTGTACAATCATAGCAACTGAACATAGTCAAATGACTTTGTAAACAACCAATTCATTGTGGTGCACATATCATGTATTATTCATTAATGCACTCACAGTTACCCACACCATGTCACCCTTCCATCTTGTAGTTCCCAAATTAATGCAATTCTACGATCTATAATTTGCCGCCCTCACTCCTCTCTCTCTCTCTTTAGTTCTATTTATCACATCGTTAAGGAGGGTCTACGTCTCATTAAGGTTTATGTTTTGTTTCTAATACCAGGTGGGAGTAAATCGGAAGAAGAGATTCAACGTCAGAGGCAGAGAGAATTCAATGAAAACAGATATAGGATGCAAGTAAGTGTACATACCACAGTAACAACACTCAGACACTGAGAATAAATGGTAATGACTGTGCAGTCATGTGACTATGCTTGCTTGCACATATACCAGCTCTACAACATTTGTTTAAGATCACAGGTCTTCTTGTACTATATTACTTCTGATGTTTATACTGTGCATAACATTAAATACAATGGTATGGTAAAATTCATACAATTTGCTCCAAATGCATTTGAAGACATTCCTGATTGTACTTATTTGTGTTAGTAACATCCACTCTATAGCTCATGAAATGTTAGAGCTTCGGTACTAGTTTATTGTTCATTACATATGTTATCGCAGTAGTGTAAATCGGCGGTTTGCAAACTCTTTGCGTGGTTCAGACCTGACAGTGCTGCTGGATGTATGACTATGAAGTTTTAACCTGGATTTAAGCTTCTCATTATCAATGCAAAAGTATCGTAATTGTTCGGTCTAAGATAACAGTTTTTGTCGCTTTTGAAATTAGAACAAGAGAAGAGACTATGAGAGGCAGAAGAAGGAACGAGAAGAGGCAGAGTATAGAGAAAAGAAGGAGAAGGCCAGAGAGCAGGTAAGTCTAGTCTCTAGGACTATTAAAGGACATGAACGTCATAATATTGACATGGAGTTCTGTCATCTCTTCAGGCGCGTAGCCAGGAATTTGCCAAGGGAGGGGTGAAATTGTAGGCAAACTATCAGAGCCATAGATACGGCATTGTAAACCATCTTAGCGTAGCGCCACCATGGTTGACGCGAAGCGTACAAGAAAATTTTGGCTGAAAATGCCTCCCAGATCGCTGGAAATGGCACTTTCCAGGCCTTGTAAGTTGCATCTTAGCATTTTCTCTTTTGAAATTACTAGCGATATCATAAAAACATTAACAAAAAAAATATATGCTCAAGGGGGGGCGGCTGCCCCTTGGCCCCCCCCTTGGCTACGCGCCTGCATCTCTTTCCCTAAGACTGGAGTCATGAGTAATGGATTCCTGCAGCCTACAGGTGGAATTCTGCCTGTTGCGGACATTCCTATAACCTCCGTACTTAAATCTGTTATATGACAGTGTCAATATTATGTCCAGACTTGAAACAAACAGGGCAAAACACTATAGGAGTTGAACTTACATTGGGTGTAAAGATGTGAAGAAATAAACTCTAATTATTGTGTTTGCATTACTTTTGTGTATGAACCTCTGTCACAGTGTGAATTAAATGTTTGATAAGAACTGGTAAGTTTGCATATGAAGACATGTTTCTTTCGTCACTTAATTCATATTTTGTCGGCAAACAAATCTCTGACGAATATGCATTGTTTAGTGATTATTATGGGGAAAATCGAACAAACCTTAAAAATGAGTGATAATAATGGACAAAACTGATTGCCTGATATCATCTTTTCTAATTATTTTTTTCTGAATGATCTAGTAATTACAGTCATACCGAATGTGATCGATGCTGGAAAACTTGGTTTCCTTTTTTAATTTCAGTTGAAAAAATATGAAATTTACAATACTTATGACCAGTAAAGTAACAGCACTTGCATTCTTCAAGTCAAGTGTAAATATAATTATGTGCAAAAACGATTCTGGGGTTTTCATATCTATAGGGCATGCATTACAAACCCTTTTTTGCAACGATGCTATGTTAAACTGATAATTTCACTCTTATTTTGTTGTCTCTCTGGCGTAGACAAGACTCAATCAGCAGAAAAAGCAAGAGAGGCAGGGCACATGGAATCAAGATCACCAAAGGTAAGACATAGAATTAAAGGCATTGAAGACTCGCCCCAAACCGTGTGCCGCGCTCTGAAAAAGTTAACTTTCCGTTGCTTGCAAGTGAAGTTTTCTGCTTGTCGCTACAAAATGCAGACAGTAATGAGATGTGATAACTTGTTATCTTAAGCTGGACCTGAGATGTCCATCACTGTATCGTTTGTATACTGTGCTGTGGGTATTGACTGCAGCTGTATGTACTGACTGAACACTAGTGTCTAGTTACCGAAGGTAGCAAGCTGTGTGTATTTTCTGGGATCGATGGTGGTGTCTAACAGTTCTGTTACACCTCATTCGAAACTAGGTCAGATTACCGGCATTAGACGTTGCATTTTGCGCGAGTCTTCACACCCTTTAAAGGGAATCAAATCTAAAACCACTGGAGACAAAAATGAAAAACAGAAAGCCTGAATAGAGACAGGTTAATGAGCAGGGTGAACACAAAAGAGATATTAGAGGATTAGTAGACAAGGGATGGAGAGAAGAGAGAAACCAACATAGGGAAAAAGAGGATTAAGGGAAGAGGGTACGGAGTAAACTAAAGAAGGACAAAGACAGAAAAGTGTGTGTAAAAAGATGATAGAGAGCTACGAGAAGAGAGGTGACTAACATAGGGGGAAACAAGGTGAGATGGAAGGCGGGGGGGGGGGGGGGGG
>JAIPMN010040184.1:0-17556 GCA_020650975.1 Apostichopus californicus
TCGGTGTATTTCACTAAGAATGAGTTTTGATTTAATTTATTAACCACTACTTTCATTTGATCCTTATATAGACTGGGCAATGTATGCCAGATGGGCAGCAAGACGATGGCAGCAGACGATTCAGAAAGGTTTGGAAATGTCCGCTGCAAAGAGGTTGGTAGTTTACTACGAAGACTTGTTGGAGGATCTGCCAAAGCAACTAAGGCGCGTTGCACATTTCCTCAATGCAACTCTACGTGAAGAAAGACTGCAGTGTACAATGTTACACAGGGAAGGAAACTTTCATAGACAGCCATATTCGATGCCCTTTGATTCTTTTAAAGAAAATGTTGTTATAGCAGTGGACAGTGCGATAAGAAATGCGAGGAAGACGATGGAACGCTATGGTGGTCCGAAAATGAGATCTTATGAAAGAAACTTACAAATGGTGTCCGATAAAATCATGGAACTTTACGTTAATGACACCATAAATGAGTGTACATTTTGTAACCGATTAGTGCATTAAAAGAATAGTATTGCGCCTTAGATGAACATCATCATACAGTGTTCATGGTAACATCGGTCTTAAGTCATAGACGGAAGGAAGAACACAGAAGGAAAAAAAATGACCTATTGCTCGATGAGATTAAACGTTGAAGTTATTTATATATATAGTTACTAATAAATATCAAAATAAGATAAGGTATATAATTTGTTTTTATTTTACTTGAAAGTATTTAACTTATTTTAAGTTATATATTCATATTTAAAAACTGATGTTATTTGCTCGATGTTACAAAATTAATCAAAATAAAACAAAACTGTTAGCAAACTGCTTATCCGCTAAAGAACCTGTGTAAGAGAATGTGTAATAGTAAGGTGGGAGAGGTGTCCCTCTACAGTTTATCTCCCACCTCTCCTCTTCCCCCTGTTGGTTTCTTTCTTCTCTCCAACCCTTGTCTACTAATCCTCTTACATCTAACTCTTTTGTGTTCAACCTGGTCATTAACCCGTCTGTATTTTGTGCGTGTATTTGTCCCTTCTGTTACTGCAACTTGTCATTCAGCTTCTGAAGAAGATCCTGCTAGGATGGAAACTTCAGACCCCCTTACTTTACACATTCTCTTACACAGGCTCTTTAGTGGATAAGCAATTTGCTAACAGTTTTGTTTTGATTTTCAGCTGCTCTGTTACTGCATCCCTTCGGGTGATCCTCCTTATCTACTAAGCCTAGTATTTGTACTTGTATCTGTATTTTTGTGTTTCAGTTTTTCATTTCCCTTTTATAATTTACTTATCCCGCTGTTTTCACCATGTCTCACTATTTTCTTTGAAGCTCAAAAATTGATGCAGAAATCCCACCGCTAGTCTTTCCATCTTTGCAACTACAAATTATACTCTCTCTCTCTCTCTCTCTCCCGCATTACTCCCACATGTCTACAGGTTACACACCAACCAGTACTAGAAACACTCCCTCCAGGACTCCAGAGAGAGTGGAACCGAGTCCTACACAGCACCGCTCCATCCGTCTCATCAACATCCACAGCACCATTAAATTCAGCTCTGATTACTCTCACCAACAGGTTAATTTTCTCGATGTGACTGTTAGCAAGCAGGTGCACGGTTCTCTCTCTATTGACTGATACACCAAACCCACAGACACACACCAGTATCTCCATTCTTCTAGCTGCGCCATCCCCACCACTGCAAGTCTGGAATTGCCTACAGTCAAGCACTTCGTCTTCCAGTTGCTATAACAATTCCTCTTTCATTCGTCATACAGATGTTTTAGAAACACACCATACTGCCAGGGGCCATAGTGCCAGAAGGGTGCGTGAAGCCATTCAAAGAGTCCGCTCCCTATCCAGATTATCTACATTGGTAGTGAAGGTCAAAAAGGGAAGAGATTGCGACGATAAGCTCCCTGTGGTTGTTACTTTCCACCCAAATCTTCCTCCTCTTCAGCAAATCACTATAACTAGCACAACATTCTTCTCAGAGAGACTCCAACGAGCCCTCCCTGAAAAACCCACGATCGCCTACAGACGTCCACTCAACGTACGGGGAGTGCGTGCTGCCGATACACCTCTAACTTCTAACCCTACACCCATTCAGCATGGTACTTTCAAATGTGATCGTACTTCGAGATGCATCGTCTGCAGCAACCACATTGTTGAATCCAATTCCATCACCAGCCACAGCATGCAACTCACACACAAGACTAAGGGTCACATCACTTGCACAACTTCTAATGTCATCTATCTGATCTCTTGTAGAGTTTGCAGCATCCAGTATGTTGGTGAAACTCATAGGCGTAGGAATTTTTTTGTGAAATTTCGGGCAATACGCTGACATTTTTTCGGGCACATACTGAAAGAAGAAATATTTGCAATTTGTTTTTCAATGGTTAACCTGATATTATTATGATCATTATTATTGTAGTGTTGGAAAACCTTGTTCAATCCCCCGCGAATACACTAAAAACAACTGCCGATTTCCCGCCGAAGGCCCCCCGGAAAATGTTGGTATTATTGCGTGTCTGGCGATAAAAAAATTGCAGTTGAGGATACAAAATACTGACAACTTTTTTAATTTAAATTGTCACGAAACTGATGGAAATTTTAAAAGTTATAGTAGCTATATTATGTTATAAAATTAAAAGAGATTTAATCTGTCTTATACAATCATTAGAAAGTTTAACTAACAAAACTTCCGATATTATGAAACAAACAACGTTCGGCAAAGCCCCGTTTCTAGACTGCCTAACAATGAATATACGTACAATTATACTACATCAGTTTACAACTGCAGTGTTTAACCCTACTTAAATACTACGGTAAGCTACATGTGCTGTGAATTTTCCCAGGTACCTTGCCAAACAACTATTAGCTCATCCCCTATCTAACGCCTGTTTGTTAACAATTTTGGCACGTTTCCAAGAACGTTTCATGGAGTAAACTGTTTTGGCTCTTTAATTAGGTCAGTCAGTAAAGGATTGGTAAAGTTATGCGATATATTATCTTAGACGTTCAAGAAAAGTAGGTAAAATATCCCCGTAACATTAGGTATTTCAAGCCAACTGACTCCTCCGCATGAACAAAACAATCTATTCCCCATGAAACACGTGGCACAGTCCATACCATACAAGCATATCACGATATCACGGCCCCCTATAGCTATGGCCATCTTGATGAAAGTAACCCTTGTAATCACATGTTTTAGGCCACTTGGCATGATTAACTAAATGCTTAATATTGTTTCCATGTTCTTGTAGAAAACGTCAACTTCGCAAAATACAATAAGTTGTGTTTTTGTAGTTACGTGTGATCCGTAACCGACGAGGTGGTCAGGCTATTTGCTATACTTAACTATGGTAGGATATTATTTTTTGCGTATGTTTGGAAATTCTAGAAAATACTTTCTTTTCCCCCGCTGAACACCAGATGTGGTCTTACGGTGTTTCATAAATGGGTGTACTAGAGCCTTGTTTTCATGACATTAGTTGCATTTAGCACGATATGCCAGTTTCGCGTGAATTTTTCGAAAGTGTTTTGCTCGATCTTTCGTAAAATTTGAACGGTGTACCAACTTACTTTTCGTACACAGGGGCGTAGCCAGGATTTGTTCATGGGGGGTGTTTTGCTGGAGACTGACATGGGGGAGGGGTCTAAGGGGAGGGGGTGTCCTCTAGGCCTCTAGATGCAAAATGGTGCAATGTTTGAGCTCAAATCATGCAAAAGAATATTGATAATTATTTTGTGGGATAATTCTATTCACATCAGAAAAATGTAATCCTATATAGACTCAATTATTGATGCAAGGAAAATGCGAACCTAAAGAGATACCTTTCTCAATATATATAATTTACAAGCAACTAGGTTCAACTTCAACTCAAAAGTTTGAACTGTAAGAAGGATAATTTGGGGAATCAGAGATAAAAAGATCAAGGGAATTGCGGACCTATAGAGTTCCCCTTCGTTTGGACTGTAGAAGTCTGTTGACAAGCAAACTGGGAACCCAAAGAGTTAACGGTACTCTCATATCATTGATTTTGGCATATTTGGTATCACGGTTCTCAACTTCTCTTAGAGTCTCACTAAAGGTAAAGCTAAAACCCCATTAGATAATTTAGAGTTTGTATAAGTTGGGCATATACTGTAACGTGAGTCGTGACGATAGAGAAATTGTTACAGACGAAAGTCCAATCTTCTCGGCTTCTTCGCTAATTATCACTAGCGTATCTCTCCAAGTCACTGGTGTTTTCTGCATATATTTTTTGGGGGCACTTGGGCCATGGGGGGTGTTTGAACACCCAAAACACCCCCCTTGGCTACGCGCCTGTTCGTACACAATTGGTAATTTCTCTACTCATTTTCAGAGTTTTTTTTCTCTATACAGTCAAGTGAATACGTTGTGCATTGAGTATAAACTTATCGCGAATGCAAGAAAACGATGCGGGGATTTCCAGCAGACAACTGTTTTCTTCGCGGGATTGCTGAGTCAGTTGAAGGGAATCCCGCACCTTAGAGGGAACACTGAACTGAAGTCAAATTCATACGAAAGAAAACGTTTACTAACTAACATTCAATATAAATTTAGAAAAATGTGGAATGGCAATATTGTTCAAAACATTTCCCGCGCGGCTGATTTATTACAACCTTCCAGCACTGGGCCGTGGGTGTCCGTGTGACCCGTATACCCTGAAGTGTGCGAAACTAGCCATTGACATTGCCCTTGTGAGTGGGTTGGGGACACATCATTACTCGTTATATTGTGACTAAAATTGCGAGCACGCTCTCTGAACATTTTCCTTTTGTTTCTGAAACTTTTCTTCTGAAATTTTCCTTTTTGTTTTTTACAGGTGTACTTTTTATTCCTTCGTGTGTTCTTTTTATTTTTCGTCCGGTTTTTCTTTTCTCTATTTTTTTTCCCTGATTTTTTTTTCTCTAGCCAGCCTTGATTTCCAGCGAGCATCACAGATTTCCCGCGAACCTGGTTCGGAAGGTTCGCAAGGTTTTCGCAATAATAATTATTGTAACGACTTCCCCAATAATTCTAACCAATATGAAAGGGTAATAACACGGCAAATGATCGCATGTTATTGGCATGCATAACTGTTGCATGCCTATATCATGTGCCCATTAACATGTTGAACGCGCGAAAAATTTTGGTTATATTTTTCGGGCAAGTCGTTACAGCCCCCCCCCCCCCCCAATCAAACTGGGCTCCTACGCCTATGGTGAGACTTAATCCTTATTGTCCCTCTACAGTTTATCCCCACCTTTCATCTTCCCCCTGTTGGTTTCTTTCTTCTCTCCATCCCTTCTCTACTAATCCTCTTACATCTATCTCTTTCGTGTTCACCCTGCTCATTAACCTGCTTTTGGAAAAAGATTCCATTTAATTTATTTAAATGACGAAAACATCGGATTTCTTAAAAAAAATTTGTTTATAAAATTATCGCTTTGTATTTAACATATATGTGAGTAATTCTTACTACGATGTCTCATCAACGTAAATCTCAGTATATTTGGCGCGTTTCGTAAAATTGCCCATAAGTCAAACGTTTAAGGAAACAAAGGTGTCTTTAACAGCTTCTCTGTATAGTACTATATGTGTTACAGATATAATATCAAGTTTATTATTATGCTGTCCAACTTTATTTGAATTCTACAGTTAAGGGTGAGTCCCAGATCTCTTTAAACACATGCGATACGTCATATAAGCGTTGAAAAAAACGAACTATTTAATACAGAAGTGAGAATTTGTCAAGAGAAAACTAAGAGAAATGTGTTCTTTACCATTGCTTAGATGGATATAAAAATAACTATTGCCTCCAGACCTGTGTTTGGTCAGTTTCAAGTAACAACATCATGTAAATAGTTATGACAAATGAAGACAAGAAATGAACCAAAAAACAATGTAAATCAATAACATTACATATATTGTGGTATACTTCTTTTCAAATTTTTGTTTTAGAGGTATAATTTCATAACTCATTTAGCAAATACACTTCAAGAAATAAACTAGATTAACAAAATAAAAGAAAGCCTCTGTTTCCCACTCACTCACTGCAACCCTCTCCATTGCCCACACATGTGGAATGTTAGCATCAGAACATAAGCCATATTAGGCAACAGCATCCGGTACCTGCAGCCCTATCGACAACACATGTGGAATTTTAGTCAGGACAAAAAGACGTGCATGAGTGTCGAGTGGTTCGCTTTCTTGTGACTCTGTCCTGGCCTCATGGCTCCGGCCGCCATTGCCTACTGTCACCATTTTCTGTTCCATTCTTTGACAAACTTATCAATCAATTTACAACCTGTTCAACCTGCCGCCTACTTTCACCGATTTTCAAGGCTCCTCCCAGAAAGCGAACTCCCCACTTCGCAGTAGCTAACATACCCCAGTGAATTTTTAGCTTGTCAACGTTTAGGAAAAGGCATTAAACTACAAGATATGTAGAGAATGATGAGAAAAATATAAAAATAGTGCATATGAACAATTGTTTGTTATACAACTTTTCATACCAAAGTACAAGAATGAGTTAGATGTGGAGAGGTAAGTAATCCCTTTCTTAAAATCTTCAAAAGTTGAATAGAAAATAGATGTGAAAAGTTTCAGGCTAAAATATATATATATAAAATATCTATAAGAAAAACCTCTATTATTAATTTACCTCACATGATAATGATATTGAAATAGGTAAGTAAAATTTTCATTTAAGAATGTATTAGCCAAATCTATCCATGAGTGAAGCCCATTTTTCTACAAAGACACAGTCTCTTCTTTCTCATGTCCATGAGTGAAGCCCAAGCGTAGCTGACTACCACTCAGTGATGCCCACGACATTTCAGGAGAAATAAAATCCATTCCAATCTCTCCATTCTTGTCTATCACGATGGCACCACCAATACTTGTCCCCGTTTTTTCCTTCATGTAATGTAAGGACTTTTCCAAGGATTTCTGAATGGTATGACCTGCAAGACAATTGAAAACATAAAACGCTCTACTATGCAAGATATTAAAGAATATATGTTCAGGAATCCTTTTTGCATTAAAAAAATAAACACTTCATTTTAAAGGATGTATTACCCTCACAATTATAACTTTTAAAAGGAAAAAGCACATTAAAAAGTTGCACAAAATCTGCAAAACCATCTTAAGAATTTTGTGGCAATTTTCTTCCGTAAAGAAACAAAAACACTAACTTAAAAGAAATGCCCCAACAGTGTGTAAGATAGGTTTCATGGTCTCGTATAAAATTAATATCCAGCATGAATAATTTCTTTATGCATCTGCTTGACACTGCATCGAAACAGGAAAGTTATCTAGGAGCATGTCATCTCATACCCATTGTTTTGTTTTTGTTAACCTTGGAAAATATTTTATCAGTATGCATACCTTGTTCCATATGAAACAGGATTAGCCTAGCTAGTACTACCCTAGCTATGTCTTCCCCACTCCCAGTCGTTGAGACTCCTCCGATAGAGTTATCAGCATAGCCACCTGATCCTGAAAAAAGGCATAATATAAACACTGATATTGTCCTGCTAATTCCTGCTTTAGGTACCCGAGATGCAGGTTTAAAGACTTTCAATTGGCAATGAGGTGTACTTCAGATCTATTTGGTGTTCTGATCAAATACCTCTAAATTTTATGAAATAAAGATACAGGAAGTTTGACCTCAAAATAGGTAAGCAAACCTGATATCAACTGGAGGTGAGCTTTAAAGTATAGAGAACATTGTGACCACTTGTTTAATCCAATAAGGTAAATATAATTTCACATTTAACTTCAATTAATGTGAATCAATACCCACGAGACACACCTTGTGTGCTACCAAGTTTTGCAACTTCAATGTTAGCAAGCCCCATTTAACATTGTTTTAATGCATACTGATGTCTTTTGCCCACCATGGGTCAATCCTTAACCCCCCTGTTAGCATCGACTGGACAGTCTAGATGAAAATATGGCTATTAAGACCTGACACCTCTCAGCCTTAGAATGATGGGGAAATGAGAATGTTATTAAACTTGATCAACTGATACAACTATGACAAAATGAAATTTCAAATATGCAAAACTCATCTGAAAATAAATATGAAAATAAAGATGTAACTATAAGGGCAAACATCCATATTTACTCTTTCTCTTAATACATCAGCACATTTTACATACCGATCTGTGGTGTGTCACCAACTCTTCCAGGAAGAGCACCAATAATACCTCCTGTCGATGTCGCACATGCTATGCATCCGTTCGTATCTATGGCAACCGCTCCCACAGTGTCACAGCCTCTGCTGAGGGGGAAAGGCCATTTTCAATTTGAATGCTAGTAAAGCTATGATGATGTTAATTGGCTCAGATGTTTCTTCACACTCCAAGTCATCTTACCAAAAGAAGTGTGTGTGCTTCAACTTCTTATATCTAGAACATTGTTACAATTACACATTTATAAACATTTTATCTGAATCATGAAACATTGGAATAAGTTTTGCATATATCATTGATAATGATACATTCTTGATCTAAATATGTAGTGAGTGGAGCTCAGTTTTGTGAAGATTAAAAGGCTTTAATTAACAGCATCAAGGATTCACTGTATGAATGTCACACTTACTGATGACCTTTGACCTCAAACATTGTTATGCAGGGGTGTGGAATGTATTAACTACATACTAGAAACTACGACAGATTATTACTAAATCATGCAGCCTTTCCAAAAGAAGCAACAATATTAAAATTATATCCCACAAGAAAGACAGCAAAAAGGAAAGGAAAACAGAAACAAAAACAGAGCAGACGAATACACAGCATACGTATGATTACATCTGCAACTTCATCATGACATCATATAACTATAAATAGATCATATCGAATACTCAAACAGCATGGCCTTTAACAATTGGACCAGTACTCAATTCCTTCAAAAGTTTGAATATCAGAGAGGATAGAGAGTAAGAGAGAGAAAGACATGAAGGAAAACAATTTTCTCCGGCGAATGAACACAACATTTTGTATGACCCTATCTTACCCCTGTTTTGATTTGATGGCAAGACATTTTTCCAAAAGTTGAAACTGCTTGGGTGTCTTGAACACTTCATCTGATACTTTCTCCAAGCCCATTTTTTGACTGAAATTTGAAGCACCAACACCGCAGAGTTGAACATGTTCACTCTGCATATAAGTGAGAAAGAAAGAAGAAAGGTTGCTGACTAATTACCACCGCAGTACTGTTCAAATAAAACCAGCGACTCCCACAGACGACTGGCTGCTTTAACAGATTATTACAATCCATGAAGTTACAACCCGGACATGGCTCAAGTTAAGGATTGGTGGCGACAAAGACGATCTTGTCGGGGCAAGCTAGAAATTAGTTTTGATTTATCAAAGTGAGAGAAAACACATAGAGGACTGACAGAAAGCAGGAAAGGTTCCACTTTTTTCCTTCCACAAATTTGGATTTAGCATATTCTCAGTGGTCAAATCAATGAGCCAAAGTTTCTGGATTTTGAGGTCAAAATGAGGGTACCTATGTCCACCCGACTAGGGGAGTGCGGCAGACGTCGCCGTAGGTATCAGGGCATTTGTATGAGCTTTGCGGTGACTCATAGGGGCACTGACGTCAGGACCAACTGGTACTTCCACCCCTGGTCCACAGTTACCTCTCTCATCAGATAGTTTCATGGCATATGTTCATTGACATTAGTTGATGTATCAATCAGATTTAAATAAGCAGCTTAAAGGTCAGCTTAAATAAGCATCCTGAGTAACATGTACAACAATGATAGGATCAAAGAGAAACATCTTTGGAATTGACAGAAACTTTGCAGAATGTGTGAAAATTGTTTATTCGGTGGGGGACATAACAGCACATTACATTACACATGTTCCTATTTGTTGGGTAACCAAAGAATCCAAAGCAGGGTTTATTTGTCAAACTTTACCAGAAAATGAATGTATGCTTGAAACATGAAAAATTTAATTAAACCGATGGTGTTTGTTAATACAGAAAATCTTACAAATAACGCTTGAAAACTGTCATGTCCTTGAAAATAGCCTCAAGAAAGCCAAGCCCTGAATCATGATAAAGAAGGAAGACGCTGGCTGTGTCATGATTTTGTGATCCGATGTGTTCGCATTAATTGGAGGAATTTGATTGGTGAGTTCTCTATTACCATTTACAACTTGTTTGAACTTGAGACTGCATACTCCCCCCTCCCAAAAAAAAAAAAAACTCAAGTTAATTCATCACCAGTTACTACATAATCAGGTAAACAGTTTGGTTGTATTCTGATTGTATTCTGATTGAATTAAGTTTACAGGATTGCTCCTCATTAACTCAATAAAAATATGTCAACCTTTTCCATAACCAATCGGGCCAGTTTGACAGGATTCTTCACTCCTTTAACGGCTGCTACTGATCCCACTTTCAGATCTTTCCCATCCATGATCAAAGCATCCATCTCAACACTGCTGTCCGATCTGAGAACAGAACCAACACCTGAGCAATGAAAAATAACACACAAAACTTATCACAATAAGGTCCTCTACCAATTCAATTATGGTTGATAAAAGGCATCTTCAAATGAAGGTAATAAGGTCAGTCCATATGTTTGATCTGTCTCATCAACATATCAGCATAGAACAGGGGCGGACTGGGTCTTAAAACCGGCCCGGGCATTTTTCAGCTAGACCGGCCCATTATTCATTGATATGTTACTTACATGATGATTGCCGTCCTGGGGAGGGGTCTAAGGGGTAAGGGGTGTCCCCCTCCCTTAGGGGATATTTTTGAAGTTAAGGAATGCCTAGCTGCAAAATGGTGCTATATTTCTCAATTTTGTAGGTTACAATAATCCTTTAAAAAAGACCCAAACTAATTTTCCAGAAGCAACACTTGATTAAACTAATAAAAGCTAAAAACGTCAACAAAAATAGACAAAAATATATGTTTAGACTGGATTTTATTTAGTTTGCATTTTGTGACATGCTTGAAAAAAATGGAAAAAAACCTAAATAAAATCCACTAAACATATATATGTTCAATAACACCAGCACATGTCATGTCTACGAGAATAGGAGCCTACGCAGTTCCCTGCTTCTGGCAGCCACACTATCAATGATATTTTTAGTGTCAAGTTTGGCCAAGATCCTCTTTTCCACAGACATCAACATGAACAAATCAAGATGTTTGTTGACGACTAACATTCGTCTAATTTTGATAACCAAACACCCTACTGCATGTGGGTCATTTTTATTCATACATAATCTCTCAGGAATTAGCTACTGAGTGATATCCAAATAATCTAAGAAGATTTTACCTTTTTTTTTACTTCGTTTTCTGGAGGACGAGGTGCAGGTTAATAATATCTGTATTCTCTGCCAATGCTATACATGTACAGTATATGTCAGAATGCATTGGTCACCATACTTGTATATATATCTTGTCGTATAAATACTAGCACGGACAGGTTGCCAATAGCACGTTCTTTTGTTACGAACTAACAGAATAACTAACATGGTGATTTCATGAGCTAATTCCCACAGTTAAAAATATATTTCTACACAGCCTGTCTGTATTCTATTACCACTGTGAAAATTGGCTGTAATTTTTACCAGGCTCCCCAGCCCACCGGCCCACCTGGCATTGCCCAAATGCCTGTGTGGCCAGTCCGCCACTGGCATAGAATGTACATTCATAACAAAGCCCTGAGACTGATATCAAAGATTGCTACATTATGAAATTGACTTTCATTTGAAATATTATTCAACCAGAAAGCCCAAAGACTTTGTGTGATTCCTTGTCATAAAATTTCTACTCAACTACCAGACTGATGTACGTACGGCATGTATGTTTACATTTGTCCAAGAATTAAGAGAGAACAAATTAAGTCACAGATAAGGATGTTTACAATAAATCATTTTTATGCAGAAAGGTTTCATTTTCCAGAAAGAATAGTCATTCCTACTCTATATGGAATACAGTCCTACATATGCTCTGTGAAGGCATGGACATATTATTTAAGCTAATAGGACTAACATATCAGTTCTGCAAACCAACCCCTTGAAAACTTGTCAATACATTAGCTTTATTTATTGACTTTCTGCCAAAGACATTACCCTAAAATCATCTATAGTAATTATACAATATGATACTAAAGAGGAATAAGACCAATTTTGAGACCGTTTGACACTCAGAGTATGACAAATGACAAGGGTTAAGTGTGTTTAGGTCACCTAACACAAGAGAATTACTTCTCTGACACAGATTGCATCTTCAGACTGACCGTTTGCCTTGCTCAAGATATTTCAGACCCATTGTACAGTACAGTATATATATACTGAGCCTCTTCACAAAACTGCTTTCGTTTCGTTTATTCCAGTATAAATTGCATAAAATACAGTTCATAAATAGGAAAATGGTGAGTATAATAAATAACATAAATAAAATGTTATGTGCATTCATAAAATGTATAAAAGTTAGGAAACAGTAACCCAATTAGGGAATAAAAATTGTGGAAACTATACAAATTACATCAAATCAAGTCATTTAAAGTGTCATGTTGAATAAAAATAGATGCTCTGTATGCAAACGAGTTTCTTAAACTTGCACTCTATATTTTAGTGTCAATGCACGATTCCTGAGATTATAGCTAGTGTGTCGACACAGTGATTTCAGTTCTGCATGAAGCGGGTGATTTTTTTCTCTTTGAATATTCCTACTTAGTCTGATAAATTCACACCTAGCTCTACCATTGACCTGATCAACCATACTCTCATAATCCAACCTGAAAATCTTAGCACAATACTTCAAGAATGCTCTGATTCTTTGTTTATCACAGGCAAGTAGAAAATGATACCAAACAGGCACAGCATATATTATATGGGGCAGAATCGATGTTACAAATGTTGCAATGAACAGGGATGATTCAACTGTGTTCACCAAAAGCCAATTATAGCAACAGAGAACGCATCGTGATGCATCATGATAACTACTGTGAGAATCACAAAATTTTCAAGTTTAAGTTCGGTGATACCTTGCCACATTTCATATGAGAATATTTAATCTATAGGTAACACTGCAGACAATGTTTTCAAGTTTTAACCGTTGACCAACAAGGTTCTTACACTAAAGTGAACCAACACAGCAGGTTCACCCATATTTACTTTTGAAGTTACCATATGTTGACAAGGTTACCATGTTGACAAGGTTACCATGTTGACAAGGTTACCATGTTGACAAGGTTTTCATGCTTTGACTTCGGTTGGCTTCAAATGAACTTTGACCTGCGAAGAACACAATAGCATCCCTCTACTCTGAGAGTTGAATCTACATCCCTTTTACAAAGTTCATGAAGCGACACTTTCATCAAATTTTGGAGTTATCGATATTACAAGAAGTTTGGACTTTTTATATCTGTTGACCTCATATGACCTTTCCCAACATCATAAGCAGCCAACACCTTACTAAGGGGCATCTACCTACAAATTGTGAGATTCATCAAAGCTACAATTATGGAATTAGCTTGTTTACAAGGTTTCAGATTTTGCTTCTCTGGGTTGACCTCAAATAACCTTTGACCACTTACACAAACACTCAAAGTGTAATACACATTAGAGGCATGCACCTACCACCCAACTATGACATCCACCAATGCTACAGTTCTTAAGTGAGTTTATTTACATGGTTCTCATTTGTTGGTCGGTGGTGACCTTAAATGACCTTTGACCTCCCTCAATAATGAAGGCAGCCAAGAATTCACTGGCGGAAGTTACAAACAAAGTTGAAACTTCATACAAGTTACACTTGTTGAGTTGTCATATTTACAAGCTGGGGCATCACCTACGGTATACACACACACTCATGCCACATTGCATAGGTTCCTTGTTCTGTAAGTTATCCTAATGGTTTATACAGCATAACAAACAAGTGTTCATGAGCTTAGAAAACACAAACAAGATGCTTGATATATTAGGGTAAAAACACAATGCAAGATCGCCTACAAGGGTTTATGCAAATCTGTGACAATATTTTTCTGAATTCACTTGGCTAACCTGCATTAAACAAAGGAGAATCTTCTAGAACAGTCACAGCGACCTCCACGGCATCAAGAGACGACCCCCCTTTCTCCATTAATTTTAGTCCAGCAATGACAGATGCTTTCAGACGTTCTTCTTTCAACAGTTTCTCATCGTCGGGGGTGATGTAACCACAGCCACCATGAACAATGATGGCAGGATCCATACCATCCTGCAGTCAATAAGAAGGTTCATTAGCTATACTTGATCTGAGAAACAGGATGCTCCGTTTCAGTTTTAGGCTGTCAAAATAAGTTTTGTTACAGTTGGCACATTTTGATTCTTTCTCAATGTAAATGTATATTTTAAAGTATAACTTGAAGAAGACAGACAGACTGTCAGAACATGTAATTCATTTGAAGTCTAACTGGGCATTTAGGCAGCAGACATTCAATACATTTATAACAGAGAGCATTTTACCATGATTATCTTCCCACTCCCCTTACCCTAGGTTCACCTTTACAATCTCATAGCTAGTAGCACAGACAGGAAGCCCTCCTACATCACACTTTGCAGAAAGATTATTCACAACCCATAAACATAATAATTTACTTTTCCAACTTCTAAAGTCCCAGTAGATCACTTGCAATTTGATCTCCACATTAACTCTCTACAACAGACACCTACACCTGTTTGTGCACCTAATTAATATCAGCTCTAGTATTCTTCAGTATGATGTCATTCCCAATGATGTCATAGTGTGGTCATTTCTTAGTGTAGTAGCTTAAGTCTGTTTGAGGAGAAGGTAAATATGTGGACAGAGTAACTTCCTGTCTCATCATCTGTAATCCATTGTCAAAGAGTACAAGATTTAACTTTCTAATGAGTTGTATTCAGTTTGATTCAACATGCAGTAGCAAAACAAGCTTGCTCCTCCCCCTCCCCCCCCCCCCCAAGACACACTCATTGTATTCAGTAATACATATCTAGCCAGATGAAGCTCTTATATATACCCTGTAAAATTCAACTATTTGTTTATGTCCTTATTTCTTGTTCATATACCGCTGTGACACATTGATAAAAATCGGAACTTTATACATGTATAGCAGGAATGAATAAAGGAATAATGCAGTCGGCCTACTAGCAAACTGTTTCTACTCTTTACTAAACAACCTTTTCCCACAGACCAGCTATACATAAGATATTACACTTAATACATTTTCTTGTTTGTCCATGACAATCAAAGTTCAATATTTCATTGTTAGAACAAAATGGTGGAAATGGCTGCTATGGCCTGCAGTGCACCCTAACTGTACAGCAGTGTTGCATCATGCATAAAGTAACGCATCAGAGGGCTCATTATGAACATGTTAAATTTCCAATAACAATGTGTATTGGTTTGCACCTACTGTACGTAGTTGTGAGTGTGTACTTGGTTGCGTTTGGGAAGCAAGCAGTTTGACAATTTTGCATCCCTGGCAAAGATCTTGCATCCTGGATGCAGAATCCTGCATAGGTTTCAATGCTGATGGGTACATGAACTAGGCCCTAGGCCTAAAGTTTGTCTAGCCCTATGTGGCATACTCCATTCAGAGTCGGTATCCATCTGCCCGATTTTTCGCCCTCATGATAAATGTCAGACACAACAGGGAACCATCGTTTATATGTTAGGAATGCAGGTTTGGTGTTTTGGCTTGAACATATATATTGAAGAGCATGGAGAATGGAAGCACACATCAATGCAAAAATGTGGTCAGTTGAGGCAAATAGACCAGTGTAGACCTTGAAAGAGCATTGTATGAAATTTGTTTCCCAGTGAGTAAAGAGTTTTGTTTGCAAATGACAGAAACTTGCGGCTGTCATAGCTTAAAGTTTACATGGTAATGAAATGGGAAAATTGAAGGTGCCATACATGGCCAACGTTATTCTGGTAGAGGTAGCATTTACATAGTGAAAACTGCTACAAGAACTCAGAGACCACATTGCATTAAAATTTTTGTGTGAAAGGCACTGAAAATATTATATGGAGTATGCTTCTGTACATAAGGAGACTACTACTAGTCTAGCCTACTGTTGGCTAGGCCTAAGTAAATGTTGTGTTAGGATTAGGACTGAGGATTAGGACTGGACTAAGGCTAGC
Source organism: Apostichopus californicus (assembly GCA_020650975.1). Classification (NCBI taxonomy): domain Eukaryota; kingdom Metazoa; phylum Echinodermata; class Holothuroidea; order Aspidochirotida; family Stichopodidae; genus Apostichopus; species Apostichopus californicus. Next base: position 16,147 of record JAIPMN010040184.1, read on the forward strand.
CTGGACCGGGCAGTGTAATACAATTAGGAGATAGTTTACAGAAAGTAGCATATCCTACATAGAAATCGAAACAAGTTTCTCGTTAGTGCAGTTCGACTCGTGGTTCTAGCAGCTCCTTTGCTCTCTCAGCTATCACATTCATATGGTACGGATTCTAAAGTCAGGCCCTCTCTCATCTTTCAAAATTCCAGTTGGAAATCAAGCTCCATGAGACTGCTGCTCAAGACTGTTCCGAATCTGTTATCGTTATCGTTTGTTATCGTTATGTTATCGTTTCTTGCTGCTCTCGTACTCCACTCTACCTTACCGACGTACCTTACCTCTACCTTACCGACGTAACATGAATCGTATCAACTTTCCAGTTCGTAAGTCTAAATCACTGAAGTACAGTAGACCATCACGAAAAACGAAATAGCTCCATGACTAGACTGACGTTATTTTTTTAGTTCCGGGGACGTGTATGGCAAGCCACATGTGCACCGAGTTCATCGCCGTTCAACTCAGTTTTTCGATCGATAAACTGAGTTTATCGACTGGATAACCGTGTTTTGCGCGATAAACTCAGTTTATCAGGCGAAAAAATTAGTTCCCATTTGATAAACTCGGTTTATCGCCGATAATCTTAGTTTATCGAGGTATCCCTGCTTTTCGCTCGATAAACTGAGTTTATCGCGAAAAACAAGGTTATCCATTCGATAAACTGAGTTTATCGATCGAAAAACAGAGTTTAACGGCGATAAACTCGGTTTATCGAATTATTGCACACATAATTTGCCATACACGTGCGCTTGACCAAGCCGTTGAAAGTTTTTTAATCAATTCATCTCCGTTGAACGTATATTGGATCACTCAGTTTCAGTGTAGGCGCGTTTTAGAGTGGACGACAAATGTGCAGGGGCGTCAATCACGAAAGTATAGGGGGACTGGGGACGGCATGTGCCCCCACTTTCTGAAGGGGCGACATATCGCCCCTCTTTCTGAAGGGTGAGGGACACAATATCAATAACCCCCTCTCCACTCCTGGTTTAGAGACTGACTCGTGTAGGCGCTATAGGCCAATCAGGCTCTTGATGACTCGTGTATCTCATAAAAGGAGCTCAAACATTGTGCTATGAGATTAGTCGTTTAATGTTTTATTCTCATCTACTCAACCCCCCCCCCCCCAACTCCCCCCGATAACAAATGGAACTTTTCAAATGGGTTACAGACTTCATTTATAGTGGAAACTAAATGAGGAACCGCGCTCATACGGCGGTGAGGCCATATGCTAAGCCAGCAGAAAATGAAATCCCGCAGTATTCGCTAATCTTCGAATCTCAACAGTATATTATTTTTCATATTTTATAGTATGTTGTATTATCACATGTAAATTATATTTTGCATTCAGTTGAGTCAGAAATATGCCACTCA
>JAIPMN010040185.1:0-10941 GCA_020650975.1 Apostichopus californicus
CATGTTTCATTACCAGACATATTTATGATAATAGGATCCATTTCTGCAGATTTATAAGACACAACACAATATTAACTATACTGGGCCTATACAGTTTGGAACAGCCTACCAGCGTCACTTAAATGAACTATAACATCTTTTAAAGGTTATTAAAAGAAAAACAGTATGCAAAATCAATTATATATAGGCCTACATTAAACTTGTCAATCCGAGAGATGTGGGGAAGGGGGGGGGGTGGGATGAGATGGGAGATGAGTGTTGGTTGTTTTCGTTTTATAATATGTTTACATTTGTAAAGATGGCATACGTTTTTGTATACTTGCAGGAGTTTTGTACTTTTGGTACTTTCGGTACTTTGGTACTTCGGTACTTTGTACTTTCGGTAACTCATCCATCTTCTGCGTAATGTATTACCATTATTTGTAATATACGTACTTTGTTTATTGGTTGATGTTAAGTTCAGTTTCCTGGAATTGAATAGAATAACGTAGGCTAGGCCTATGCAGGTAGCAATATGACATATTGTTTTTACAGGATTTTTTTCACGTTTTTTCACGTTTGTTTTTCTATCTTCCTACTTTTTTCTCGATATTACGCCTTTATGCCAACTTGAAAAATTTTGTGTCCATTTTCGACCATTGGTATCAAAAATTCTGTTTTGATATAAGAAGTCAAAATGACCAGGGAGCAATTGCAGAAAATAGCCCGCAACATACACACAGGGCTTTTTGGGAACACGATTGTTTACAATAGGGATTTCCGGTCAAGACTGCAACTATGTCGGTAGTATGGAACGCCATTTTAACATTTATTCAACAAATACAAATATTTCTTATTAAGTTTTGGATATCTCTAATTTATTTTTGGATATCTCTAATTCATTTACATATACTTCTGATTCATTTTTGGATATCTCTTATTCATTTCCCGACATCTCTAATTAATTTCCAGATATCTCTAATTCATTTCCAGATATCAATAATTTTAATATATTTGAGATATCCAAAATTTAATTAATGATAATTTATGTTATCATAATTAATGATAACATGGCAATGTGAGCTTCAAATGTTAAACTATCGATGGGCCAAGCATATACATAAATGGTTTTCTTGTGCTCCATGCATTAGCAAATTTTCTTGATTTTCTTTCATATCCGTCACATTTCCTTTGATTTTCGTAAAGTTTCCGTAATTACACATATCAAGAAGTTTCTTAAAATATAACTTAACTCATCGATTTTTCTTACAATCAGAAAATTCTGTGGAAGTATATTAGCTAGACTTTACTTATTCGCGTTCGTGCAGTTAAAAGGAAAGTCGCGTGTACCGAATATTAAAATTTGGATATCTCTAATTCGAATTCTTGATATCTCTAATTCAATTTTGGATATCTCTAATTCGAATTCTTGATATCTCAAATTCAATTTTGGATATCCCTAATTCGAATTCTTGATGTCTCGAATTCAATTCTTGATACCTCCCATTCAATGTTGGATATCTCTAATTCGAATTCTTGATTCTTGAATTCTATTTTGGATATCTCTAATTCGAATTCTTGATATCTCTAAGTCAATTTTGGATATCTCGAATTCCTTTTTTGATATCTCGAATTCAATTTCTGATATCTCAAATTCAATTCGAGATATCTTAAATAATGTTCCATTTTTGATATCTTTTATTTAGTCTTGATATCTTTAAATCAATTTGAGATATCTTAAATAAAATTCAAGATATCGAAAATGCAATTTCTGATATCTTAACTTGAATTGGAGATATCTGAAATACTTGGAGATTTCTTCAATTTAATTCGAGATATTTGAAATTAATTGCAGATATCTCGAATTAAATTTTAGATATCTCGAATTAATTTATAGATATCTCGAATTTTTGTTTAAATGGTAACATTGCGTTCCACACGGTCGTTCATAAGGAATATTAAATAATTATATTAGTACACGAAGGGCATCTATAGCTTACAAATTGGATTAAAATGGTTACCTATGTCACGGCAAGATATCACGATAGATAGGTGACCATTTTCAATCCAGTTTGTAAGCTAGGAATAACGTATGCCCTTCGTGCACTAGCACTATATACTTCACTATTGCTTCCTTAGCAACGACCGACATAGCCGCAGCCTAAGCAAAGTGCTGACCTGCCCCACAAGCCAGGACCAATCATTGTCACTATGAGATGATAGTAAGCTACTGAATTTGTAAGTTAATGTGTGTTACAGTTCGTTTTTACTCGTAGAAACGGTTGAGTTGCTTAAAAGAGTAATGCTTGTTTTTTTTTAATTCGATCCGCAAAAATTTACATTAGGCCTAGCCTACGTGACGTGAGACCTACACTAAAGTAAGCTGTGCCGAAATTAGGCCTAGGCTAGTATACTAAGTAATGGTAACGTTGCCTAAAATACTATTAACGCTTTACTTTTTAGTTGGCAGTAGGCTTCAGAAAGCATTTTAATGTTAGGCTGCAAGCGCTCCTAACGCTTATCAAAGAAAACCCAATTAACTCGCAGTGACTGTAGTATCTCCACGTCTGATCCCGACAAGACAAGCTGCGGTGAATACCCACAACACAGTGTATACGATACAGCGATGGACATCTCAGGTCCAGCACGTTTCATTACTGTCTGCACTTTGTAGCGACACGAACAAAACGTCACTTGCAAGCAACATAAAGTTAACGTAGTCAGATGGAATCGGTCTTTTTAATAAACAATCAACCTAAATTAATTTGATTTATTCAACGAACTATCATATATTTGAAGACAGTGTATCGACTCTTATGAACTTACAATTAAAACTATTCAATCAACATGTACATCACAAACTGTGTATCTATTCCCCAATGTTGTCTTAACTACAATTCAGTCTATCCAGCGAACCGTCACATTTGACGACCGTGTACCTATGCTTCCACGCAAACCATAAAAAGTTACACCTATACATTCCTGTGTAAAATCCATTCCTTAAATGTACCTTTCCGCCATAGGTTTCGAGCTTTCTGCCATGGCGGAAAGGATCAAAACCTATGGCGGAACGGTATGGAGGTATGTCCCTATGGTGGAATGGCACAGGGACTGGCCTAGCTAGGATAAACAGGTTTGCTTCTGCTATGAAATGATGCAATATGTAGGCCACTCTGCTGCCCTCTATTAGCTACAAGAAGTAAAATAATGAACAACGACCACCGAAACCTTAAATATAGACAAGGCCAATATAATTATACGTCTACACAGTGATGACGACTGACGACTGACTAAACTCCCTAAATACCAAAACCCATAAAAATGACATTAATACTGTACTCTTTAGACGGCTTACGGAATGTGCTTGAGTTATTGCATAACTAGTCCTACTACACAAGTTTGACTTCGAGCCTCAACTGATATTAACTTGTAATTTCACAGTCTGTACCTCTGGTACCAAAAATTACATTACATTAAGAGCATTTGACTTTGCGTTCGGGTGTTATAAAATGCTAACCATTTGCAAGCAACTTTCGGGGAGGGTGGGGGGGCGGCCAGGTTCGTGGTCAATAAATCAAACATTTACAAATACATACTAGTATGTGAGAGGTAAGTGTATGCATTTATCTTCTTTCTCAGTGATCCAAATGGAGATGTGTTTTTGTTTAAAGACCACTATACGGCATACAATTCCCTGAACTATGACTATGAATCAAAGTTAACTTTTTAATAGATTCGATGCTTAGTAAGCATATAGCTAAAGAGAGGAAGACTTCTGATAAGCAATTCACTCCGTGCTATAAAATCAAGTAACCTATCCAGTGTCATACATGCTAGCTATTTAGTTTTCTTTAGCTAATTACTTTTTGCCGTCCCAGTTATCGTCCATGAAAATGTTATTTGTGTGGTAGTGGAACTTTCCTTTCACCTAGAACTACGTCACTGTTAACGAAATAATATTTTGGCGTAGGAAAGCTGGCTCTTATTCAATTATTCATGCAAAATATGACTGGCAGTTGTCATCCGTTGGTTAAAACTGCATGTTGGGGACCAACCTTCAGGAACCCTCCTCCCCCTGGGTACCACGGTTAGATAAACCACTTATAGCTACGCATATAAAGTAGCTCTACGCCTCCAAAGAAGCTCTAGCAACCCCTCTTAAACTGAATTATTTTATGAAAAAAAGAGGTTTATATCACTGAAAAATTTGATATCATCGTACCTTTTCAAAAGTCAAAATAAGCTCCTTAGATTCAATATCTTATATAATTGACAATGATTTTTTAAAATATAATTCACAGTCAAATCTATTCAAAGCCCAGTAAAGCCGCTTACATGTTTATTCAATCAGATGTGAGGATACTCGATTCTGCAAACAGGGTGTGACGTAGGCATCCTCAAACAAGGAAGTATTGTTCATATAGCTGGAAAACTTGTTAATTAGATATTTGTACATACACATTGATAGTGTAGAATAGAACATGCCTTACACTTCACGGTATATAATATGTATTGTACTAGTTCATGCTTTTTATATATTGTGCTGGTTAGTAGGATCTATTCCTGTCCGTTCGATACTGCTTTAATTTTGTCTTCCAACGTTAAAAACGTAGTAACTTTGTTAAAATAATCACTCATAAATGTTTCTTTAAAATATCGATAATAGCAGCTTAACCAGAACTACTTAATCAACATTCCAATACTCATTTCATCGGCTTAGTGGCATTGACGTCGTTTGGCATACAACTACAAATCCCTTTAACATGAACCACACTAAATGTATTATAGATTAAAAGTGATCGTCGTAATTAATATTCGTTTTAAAAACCAAATACATTTACATTTATTGAATTGCAATATCGTTGCTGTCCTTGTAACTAGAGGCACGATAGTCAATACGTATACAATAGGTGTTATTCTGTATTTGGGGAACAAGGACAATTCAACATGATGCAACTGAACCTTACTGCACTATTGACTGAACGTTCAAGATATAAATAGCTGTACAAAATATTAAGTTGGATTGCGCATGTCGAATAGTCTTCTTTACACACAGGCCAAACAATACTACAGATGTGCAGTTAATTTGTACAAGCTGTTCACCAAATCATATTTCAAATAAAATGATGGCATTAATGGACATCCATACTACTACGGTCATTTCAATAGGGTGTCGGTAACCCCTAAAAAGATACTCTGTGTCATTTGCCATCTTGCACTTCATCGAATATATTTTCGCTTGTCATTTATACAAACTCGAAATCATGGAGAAGTGTGTCATCGTTTGTTTGACTGTTTTGACGATTTGGAGCTCGTTTGGAACAGAAATGGTTAGTGTCTTTTTTATTCAATATATTTTATATTTTACTCCATTGAATCTGTTTCGAAAATAACATAAGTTGTGTCAATGTGTTGTTGAGCTAACTCTGTTAATATTAAATTATGTGACAAAGTGAAGTGTTAGCGTCTTCGACGAAATAGGAAAATATCGATAAAAAATCCTAACAAATTTCAATTAGAAGGCATTCAATTTAAAATACTCAGAATTTTTAACTTCGCGAAAGGACAGCAGTGTTTCGAAAAATAACAAAACGTCTTTAATTTAACCACATATATTAGAATAAATTCAAAATATTAGCTCTAATTGGTTCTTCTATGCTTAAATACAGTATTCTTTAAGATTTGCTTACATGTAAAATATTTAGAAGAAAAGCTAATTCATCAATCTCAAACGTGTTTTCGTTACACACCAATTTTTCAAAGTCAATCAAGTTTCGTGATATGGCCAGGAAGAAGTAATCTCTTTTCAAATGTATGAGTATATCGCATCCCGCATATCCTTTATATCACGTCAGTTTACAAGTTTCCCCTCTAATAGCCAACCCTACCTACCTACCTGCTAGGATCGAAACGTCAGGCCAACTTACTTTTACACAACACTTAATTCATATTAAGAATTAGTGAGCATAGATTTACATGTAGTTCATTCTATCATTTATCATTTATACTCCACAATATTGGCTACGAGCACGATGACTAAAACAAGAAATTCATTTATTTCAGGAATAACTAAAAACTAAACTATATTTGTTTAGATTCATTAGTTAAAATGTTCTTCTTGTTAAAATTCCAATCATGAGATTCCCTGTTGAAACAGAAAGATACTCGGTACGCTTTGTATATGTTTTTCCCCATTTGGTAAAATGCTTTGCTTTTATTTGATATTTAAATATTAAGTACATACGAATAACTTAATTTTCATCTGCATAAAGGCAACTTCCCTTTTCAGCTCTGTTATTTTGATATGATTTCCGAACAGACATTTTATTTCTCGTCTTTGTTCAAGTTATCCTGATGAATACATTAAAGCAACATCTGCGTTAACTAATCTAAAACAAAACATTTCTATGTTATAATCCAATCACAAATATGCTTAAATGGGTAACTACAGTGAACAAAACTGTAACGACAAGGTACATCCTTTAAATTTGATATATGTTACTTGAAAGGGTGGTTCAGGTTTATTCAAATTTGAAGAAATGCTTAGTGTTACGTTTGAATATATTGTTGTAAAATATCATCCAAACGCGAAAGTGTCAGATATAAATTTCTGAAGAGCACCTAAATATTGACTTCCTTTACATGCTCATAGAGATCTCTTTAATATATAGTTATATGTGTGCCAAAGTTTGAAAAAACAGTCTTCAACAAAAATTTATTTTGAAAATATAATTTTAAGATCACTATTTTTGTACATGTACATAATCAAGGAAACAAAGTTGAATAACAATAAATCCAACTGGTGTACACGTCAATCTAATTTAAAACTAATTTATGGAAACTAAAAAAAGTGAAATGTCCAAAATTAATGCTGAAAATAGAAAACTTAGGTTACACGGATTTATTGCAGAACGAACTATCAACGATAAAAGACTTCCACAAAGCCAGAAAAAATAACAAATGCTATTTTTCAGGCACTACTTTGTGGGTTTATATTGCTCATACAAAAGAATGGTATATAAACGCGATCACAACAATGTCTCCAGCGATTTAAGTGGCTAGCTTCCAATTTTCTCTCTTTTCGAGTTTCTCATTTCCTTCAGTTACGCTATATATTGTAGGAGATTCCTAGGAAATGTAATCCTACTACTCCGTTATTTTAAATATGATGGATATTAGAGCAGAAAAAATGTAAGACATGTTCATTTATTTGATTTAAAATGATAAAGTTTGTAAGAAAAAACTCAGTCGCATTCCTTTTAAAGTGACAGTTAAATGAGGTTGATTTCCTCAATGATTATGTCGAGAAGTAATATAACTTGACCAAAGGTAACTCCTTGATACCGACTCAGACTTAATGTCGTATTACAATGCCAAGATAAGAGGTACATTTAAAGGAAGAAATACTAATTTGATTGTGAATGGGAAACTTAATTGAGATATTTTTTATATATCGTTAGCTAAATAAAAAAGTAACAGAAAATGTGCACATCCCTAAATATGCTCATACGGCATTCAATAAATTAAATTAAGAAACAATAAAATAACTTTTCGTTTAACTTACTTTTAAGAAAATTGAGCTGTTTTTACTTATGTTTTGATTCTTGTGAGTTAGAAATGAAACACCTATAAAGTATCGTATTAATTGTCGAATGTGTGCGAGTTGTTTTACTATGTATTTATAATTAACGCTATTATAATAAAATGTGCAACGACGTTGACGTCTAGTAAGCATTAGCGATTTAGTGATAATAATTACAACTAATATTATTGTGAGAGCATTGTTTAAAATTGATACTGTAATTTGAATAAACTAAAAGATTAAAAGGACTGAAAGTCTCTCTCCAATGGAATACTCGTTATAAACTCATACTCAGACGTTTCATTAGTCTTTGTGTAATCAATCTAGAAAACAAAATAGAAGAAAAGCTGTATAAATGCCTTATCGAGTTAAGACAATTGCAAGGAGGAATTGTAATTTTTTCTTCCATATAATCAGTTTTCTGACATTATAGTTTCAGTTTTAGGCTGTATTCTGGACATAGTGCAATAGGCAAATCTAAAATTTCACCCAACCATACGAAAAACACTAAAGGCCAATAAAAGTAGCGGAATAACTCTGCTCTGATGCAGAGTACGTCTCTATAACTGTTAAAAAATAAACTGATTCTTATTCTTTTTAATAATTATACTTTTCAATTTATAGCTTTTTTGTTTTTTGTTTGTCTTTCTTTTATTTTATTTTTTACTTAAGCCATAATCTATAACTGTAAAGCAAAGCATATAACAAGTAATACTGATTGGATTGCAAAATATCTTACCAAAATTAAATTACATTTCATTTTTATTGAAAAATATCCTTTGGACAGAATCCAGTTCACCAACAATCCAAAGTGATGTTTTCTGTTACATATTAGAATATTTACGGCTAGTTCACCATTTAAAGAACTAAATATGTAATGCATATATTAACTACAACTGTGCGAAATAGTGTATTAGGTGTTAACGTATAACCTAGAAATAAACTACTACGAGAAAGACAGATATTCATTATCCTTTGAGTTATCTGTTAATTCTCTAATCAAAAATACCGTAGTTTATTATGATTTTCACACAAGGTGTTCAATAAAGTCGTAGCGATTATGTAAACGTTCTTGTAACGTTTAATAGTATCAATTTGAATACAGTAATTAAATGTAAAACCAACGCGAAGTTATTCTCATGCATGTCGTCTTTCATACTTAATGACCAGACTACTTATAAAAGGACCACTGAAAATGTACTCCATCTATAATATGTATGCGATGGGAGTAGTCACCGCTCCCCACCCATACTCTCCCTCTTCGCTGCCCTCAATCACTCCCTCCTACCCGACTCACACCCTCCCTTCGTGATGTGGCTAATTGGTGTAGTATAAAACTTAACGTTTCTTATATCGTATACAGTAACATGTAATATAATTCAGTAGACAAAGGAAACTCTCCCTATACTTAAAAAAATATCGATGATAGACTTTAAAAACTAAACAACATAAAATACATTGCACTGTATTTAAAGGTCTCTTTTCTAACACTTTGCAAAAACTAGAAAGTATTATCAGAACATTTACCACTACTACATGTATGGTAATAATTCGCTTTATATGATGAAGGATATCTAATTAAATTATAATAATAATTTGTGGCTATCGTGCGAACGAGCATTATATTCAAGGGAACAAACGGCATGTGATACTCAACATTTGGTGACACTAAACACAATGTTTCATACAGATACAACAATAACGTCGCACTGAGTCTGTGCTTCCTGAATAACATTATCGACGACCAAACATTTCTTGGGTCATATCTTAAGCAAATCGTCTTGATAGTATTATACTGTGCATTTATTCTGTTGGCAACAGCAAAGTATGAAATGTAGATTTTGATTTTTTCATAACTTTAGGTAAGTGTGATACCATTTTCTGTATCCAAGGGCCATATTCTGGTTTATTTAGAGAATTGTCTAAATTCACTACTCGAAATGCTATACAATATGTTTTTGTCTTGACAGATACTATCGTCATTTTATAAACTTTGAACTGTCATATGCTCGGCTGTTCTAACATGTCTATTTCATTATTATTCGGAATTACCGAACAAGAAATCTTTCATACTTTTACAAATTTAAAGCCGAGTATTTGTTCAATTCTTATCCGCTATGACAGAGCAATATCACCATATGGAATTTTAGTGATTAATGACTTGGTCTGAAAGAAAATAAGTGAAATTCCTCGTTTCTTCCTTAACTTCCTCTTTTTCTTTTGTCCTTTCTGTTGACATTCTTTATCTCTTGCAATTTTCATCATCATCATGATCATCATAAGGTAAAAAAAAATACAATTTTAATGCTAAACATCTATTCTTCTAACTGTACCACGTAGATTTGTTGAGGGAGCATTACTAAGGTTGTCTTACATTCGCTGTGCCATAACGTACATCTACCATTTTGCATTGTAGATGTACAGGAAACTGTACAGGAAGAATATATTTGTCGTCATGTGAGGGTCCAACACAGGGGCTTCTGTAAAGATTTCAGTTTTAATGAAATGTGGGCCACAATCATTTGCAATGATCATGTTATTTGTTTTGCCAATCTGTTAGTATTCATAACCAGCATGCGTTTTGATGTGAGTAGCAAAATGTCTTCCATCATAATTTTCCATCTTAAAATTCCACCCGTGGGAGACTCGATCAAGTTCAATCTAGTTCGATGTTATTCTCTGTAAAAAGGATTACAAATTTCCAATTTGACCTTTTTCACAGTTTGTGTGTGTGTGTAATACGTGTGAGAATAACCTATATTGTTGGAGCCAATTCCGATTTCTGCTCTTAATCTTTTTTCTGTGGTTCGTCGATTGTAAGAAGTTTAAGGTCGTTTTGTTATGGTATGTACAATTTTCGTGAGCAATTTTGGTCAGCACAGTTCAAACGTGATATCCACATCATTTAGCAGGTTTATCAGAGGAATCATGTTTTTTAGTTTTCGTTCTATCATTGTATGAACGTACACTACAAAGTGCAATGCTGTTGTTTCTTTGTCTTTGCAATGGAGCATAGTTTATTCCTAGCAATAAGTACAACGATCTATTGCATATAGTAAGTTCGTGACAGTGTTTCCACTTTGAAGAAATTCAACTTTCTATCATTATAACGAACTAGGTCTGCTATAAGAAGGAGCATTAGGCAAGACAAAAAAGATAGAATGAAGAAATTGACATCGTTATCCCGCCTATGACTTATATCTTTCGAACAAACAAATAGATAAACTGATCTAGTGCCAATCAAAACTAGTGTTGGGCCGATAATCGTTTGTGATATCGGTTTCGGCCGATATTTGCAATTTCGGCGGCATATTGGTATCGGTAGAATTTAGCCACATTGTCAATAACGGCAAACCTATGTTGAACATTTCCTTGTTTTT
>JAIPMN010040190.1:0-10076 GCA_020650975.1 Apostichopus californicus
AATTATTAAAATGTAAATTTATCCAACATCTGATTGAAAACAATGGGGAAAGTTTTTTTTATGAAATAAGCTAAGTTTTATAACTGTGACATACTCTGGAGTTGTTGTCGTTATATTCGGCCAAAAAAAAAAAAAAAATGAAAATATGAATTTATGACTTTTTCTTACATCATAATATTTAGAAGAACTTGACTAAAATATCAGATCATCCCAGTTCTTTCTTGTTAAAATATTGTTATCAGTAAATTGTGGAAAAATTATTAAAATGTAAATTTATCCAACATCTGATTGAAAACAATGGGGAAAGTTTTTTTTATGAAATAAGCTAAGTTTTATAACTGTGACATACTCTGGAGTTGTTGTCATTATATTCGGCCAAAAAAAAAAAAAAAAATGAAAATATGAATTCATCCTTCATCCGTCAGATTTAAAATAGATAATGGTACAATTTTTATTTGAATAAACAAATGCTTATTCATGCAAATATGCCACAGTTCCGTTTTGTTTTCTTCCATCCACTCATTCTCGAATACAGTCAGATTCTGTTACTGGAAATATGACCAAATTAAAAAAAATAATAAAATAAATAAAAAAATAGATAATGGTACAATTGTTATTTAATTAAACAAATGCTTATTAATGCAAATATGCCACAGTTCCGTATTGTTTTCATCCACTCATTCTCGAAATACAGTCATATTCTGTTACTGGAAATATGACCAAATACAGGCATCTGACAAACTTTAAATGGATATTGACAATAGTATCAGCAATGCTGAAGGATTGTTCCTAAAGTCAGAGGTACAACATCACCTTTACCACTCGTCTGTGAATCTTAGTGAAATACTGCCACCAATTCAGCATAGCCTCAGCAACCTGTCCAATTATCAAACACATGGTTTATATGTTTCAAGTAACAAATCTCTAGCTATGTTGGCTAACAGTGTGTCAACCTAAAACCTAACAGACACATTATATCTCTATATGAGTAGGATGAACAGCACACATGTTGACTTTGTAAGTTAGCCAACTACCTTAGTACACATACAGTGCATCTATACAATATTGCTAGTTTGTCGTGGAGACAGAAGTCGAAATTATTTGAGGTTCTCAAAACTATTTCAAAAAAAGTATCAAATTGAAAACCAATTGTCTGCAAATTTACCTTCAAACAGATGTGCCTTTTGCCTAGGGATGTTTGAAGAGAGTTATGGGAACTTTGAGGGCTGGCTCAAGATTTTTGGTGGTTAACTATGTTTCAAGGATAACGTTCATAATCTGCTGGTAATCATAGTTTAAATTGACATGCTGTGTTTCCACAAAGCTGTTTCTATGATGGGAAGGTGACATTTGAAATAATTCCGGGCCTTCTTACAAATTCGAGGCCTATTCCCAAGACGGGACAAAAGTTCCGGGGTCATTTATGGGGGCAGTCTTACCTCATGGGGATAGCACATGAATTCCGGGGACTGTCCCCAGAAATCACGACAATTTACATACATACGTGCATACCTACAGGCATGTGCGACTGCAGTTAGAGATACTAACAATGGTAATTATGGAGCTGTTTGATCACACACTAACTCACTGGGGAGAAAAATTCCAACATATTTCTAGGAATGTTCTTGAAAAATGAGAACTATAACCATAAATGAGACCGTGCAAGTATGGTTTTTTGTCTGGCTGTGGGTATTTCGTAGGCTTTATGGGTGACAAATGGGTCAACTTTTTTGCCAGATGTTAGTGATTTGATATTAAACCTGCATAGAAAAGGTCAAACTATAAAGAAGAGGTCAAACTATATAGAAGAGGTCAAACTATATAGACTCAACTGAAAATAAGTGTCAACTAAACCCCAACAGTTAAGTCAAAAATTGGTGGTGTTTCCTTTTCCAATAAATATTTTGTTTGAGAGGTGAAGGGATGGTTGAATTACGAAAAGAAGATTTTCACCAAAGGGTTTGATGTAAAAAGGCATTAATATACCATGAAAAAGTCATCAAGTTACCATCATCCTCCATGATTTCCCTCAAAAAGTGAATTACTTTCTTCGTCCAAAGCCCCCGTCCCTCTCCCCCTTCCCCTCCCCTCCCCTCCCCTTCCCCTTCCCCTCCCCACACCACCGCCTACACTCATCTTCTATGGTCATACATAGTACTAGAAACTTACTCGGCCAATCTATATTATATTTAATAACACAGTACTAGCTATAGTTGATAGCTATAAGTTGATAGTAGATCTGGCCAGCAGCTGGTGACATGGTAGTCTTCATCATGCGCACGTCATTATTATTATTATTATTATTATGATTATTATTATTATCATCTACAAGGCACAACAATAATTCTCATCTGGTGCCGTCTTGCTTCACCAACATCGAGAGCTGCCCTTCAAAATGAACAACAGCTGCTTGCCTATTACTTCCTACACAAACTAACATATGTCATACGGTCATGCTGATTGGGTTCATGCGCTGACCTAGTTTCTCCAGATGAGATTGGGTGTCAGTGATGAAAACGCAAGACAGAACATCGTCCTCGTACACAGGACGACCTTTTGCATACTTCATGTCGCTGTTTGCGATGACATATCATTCACTTATTAATCCGTCAACACTTGCGTATCGATTCCGCCAGTAAGAAATAGAGCAAAGTGGTACATGCATTTCAAAGCTTATCAGAAAGTTCCATCAGCAGGGCAAAATATGGAGCAATGTCATACAAAGCACAACCCTCTCCCCCCCACCCCCCCCCCCAAACCAAAAATATGATGGTGTATGTCTGTGATATTCTGTTCATCTGAAACTGAATGTCAATAAAAACAGGTTGTGGTTGAATGTTCATGTTGACTAGCCTATAGCAGCAAGCACTAAATTCCTAGCTTCACAGAATATCCATTAACATCCTAATAGTATCATATATTATGCTGGTATGTTACCCACATACATATAAAAATCTGCCACAAACTATGTTGTATTGTATGGGATAATAAATTCTTCAAAATTCTTTTCAATTCTTCAAAATCAAAATTCCAAAAATTTCAATTCAAGTTGGATGTACTATATATTATGCATTTGTGCTATCCCTTTTGTATTATTGCATAGAAACTGTAACAAAAAAACCCTGTAATTTCACTGGAAAACAAAGATCATACAACGGATCTTGGCTGTAACTATATCTATCCTAACACCCACAATAGTAGGTTAGGGTGAGTGTGACCAGATGCCTCGATAGGCAAACAACCTGTTTCACCCACGAAGCTATTTTGAACAACATGGTCATTACTTTCCACTTTCCATTATGAGATATAACGAACCATAAAAGCCTTGTGTTTTGTTGGGTAATTAAGAATCCATTTACCAATCTCACATCTCTAATGGTTAATTATAAACAACACTCGATTGTTCTGAACTGTTTTTTTTCTCTCCCTCGGACAGAAAAGTCCAAAGGTTAACGGTGGCACGAGAGTAGCCGGGGGCTACGTTTGTAATCAGGACACACTTTAGGAGAGATAGAGTGATCCTCCTCATTATCTGATAATTATTACACTTGCTGAGTGGTTTTCAGAACCGAGTAATAACATCATCATTAAAACCTCTGTCAGCTTGTATGAAGTAGAATTTCATAAACGATATTGCCCATTCCAATCGGAGGCACTTAAGAGTAACGTTTACAAATTATTAATTCTATATGTTATTCCCATTCAAATCATCGGAGATACTCAAAACATTATTGAGGAACAAGTACAGAAAACATGCTCTGTTTTTATTTCCTGTTTCTAATCAGAAGCACGGAGGGCTAATTTTAACAGTCGTCTGATCGCCCAGGACGACGAAATTTCCGTTCGAACAACCAAATTCGGCTGAAAAAGGTCGACTAGTTGTTTACCTCAAGTTCAGGTTGCATTGTGAATACAAATACCACGAAATAGTTTAAACTATGAATTGATATGTCCCTCCGTTAACTTTGGACTTTGGGTTTAATTTGAAGGTTGAACAAATATAGTGGTAGGCCTATGGCTCAGCACAAAATGGAGGCTTTACTGTCCAAAGCTGGAATTCTGTTCACAAAACCGACCCATCTCTCTGAGGGACAACCAGGAAAAACAACCCTTAAAACTGGGCCATGAGCATCCAAGGCATGAGTATAATTTGATGGGGGACAACATCTGTCATATTCCTGGTCCTACATCAGAAACACCCAAGGCATTAAGCATGCTTGTAATTCTTGTACAAAATGAGACATTTTCCGTGTTATTCCTGGTCCAATCAGATGCAATCACGGCATCAGTGCAATTGTAACGGTTAAAAATACAATAATATTGAATGTCATTCCCGTTTCAATCAAAGCCAGTCTGTTTTCTGCTATACATTCGGGGAGGTAAAATGAACAGTATAACTTTCATAGGCATTCAATGATAATCACATGCCGCTTCTGCCCTGATTCTTATATGCAAATTAAGACTATGCAAAGGAACATTCCTCCGTGTCAAAGTGAAGTGGGTCTGTGTGTTAGCATTTGTTTTGTTTTTTGTTTATCTCTGGATTTTACATAAATCTTCTGTGATTGGAATGAGACCGACTAGCAGACCAGTTTCTTGTCCAAGTATAATTGATGGTAAGAGAAAGGTTATTCTACAGTCTACAAAATCAGTCTCCTGTACTTTATTAACAACGTTTGTACAAGAACCGAAAAGAGTAACGACATCTTTCGAGAATCATTACAGTTGATTGAAACCTCAAATCTCTGCACATTATCATCCTCAAAATACAATTTTAATAGATTCTTGTCACAAATCTGCCATAGGGAAAGCAAAATATTTGACGACCCTATACAGCATTGCAAACTCCCTCTCTGCAAAAATGGATTAAGGATGTGCATAC
The DNA here is from genome assembly GCA_020650975.1 of Apostichopus californicus. Lineage (NCBI taxonomy): Eukaryota > Metazoa > Echinodermata > Holothuroidea > Aspidochirotida > Stichopodidae > Apostichopus > Apostichopus californicus. The sequence goes on from JAIPMN010040190.1 coordinate 4,883, forward strand.
CTCAGTGGAAATGCGTATATTATTATTATGAATGTTGATCTATCGATACGGTTACTTAAAAAGAATAAAGGAAATTTTGGGGACTCAACTGGTGTGGATGCAGGGGCAGTGGCGGAGTGTCCATACAGTCAGAGGGGGCGGATGCCCCCCCTGACGGACTCAAATGGACTGCTGGCGCCCTATTCAGCTTTTTACCACTTTTTACTTATTCGCGATTATTGCCTTTTTTATTGCGCTCTCAAATACCTAGTGACATTTGTCACATTTTGTTGGTGTAATTTTCTGACAAAATGGCGATGACACCTACTTATTCTTCTTTTATCTGCAAATTAGCAAGGCCCGGAAAGGGTCATTTCCGGCGATCTAGGGAGTATCTTTACTCAAAAATTTCTATACGCTCTGCGCCAACCTGTGGTGGCGCTCCGCTTAGATAGTGTCGAAAACGCCCCTACAGACCATTCTCGCCCCCCCTGACCAATACCCCTAGCTCTGCCACTGTGCAGGGGGCTAGGTGTATGGGAGTGTTCAGACCCTTTACAACCCCTCACAAAAAGTAAACAGTAGTAGCACAACCTTACATGTGGACCTAGTTATAGATCTTACTTATAGCCTAACTAAGCTCATAATTTAAAGTACCATTTCTCTTTAGATATTTTCCATTTTCTTTGGGGTGTGAGGGAAGACCCCCATGACACCCCTTACATGAGAGGCAGGTGCAATGATCTCAGCTTTACACCCCTCCTTTTTCAAATCCCTGATAGATTCCCCCCCCCCTTCCCCCCCGGTTCAACCTGGGAGTATAACTAAATGGCTCTAATCCCATCCTAGCCCAAAGAAAAAAAATCTTTGCTCAAATTCAAGTTTGTTTATAAACTTCATAATTAGGTTTTGATTATTTTAATCAATTGTATCTTTCTACCATCGATGGTTCTATCATCTGTATGTACAGACAGACTTGGGAAAAGACCTAAGTTATAACTTTTTGTACTTTAAAAGTTTGGTGAGGAGCATAGCTCAACGGCAAATCCCGACTCAATGTCTCTGTGATGTCATCTGTCCACAAACTGTGATCAAAACCATCATGATTTCAAACTTCATGAGTTCAAACTTGAGTCAAGAAACGTGACCGGTATTTGTTAAAAATTTCAATCCCGTAACCAATTCCCCTTTCAAATTGCAGGCCTAGGTTCAGTGGTCTCCATGATGTATGTAACAAGTTCATAAATATGCATGAACTTATCAATCTTCTGCCCTTAAATATGGATGCAGAATTTTTACATGTCCCCAGATGGCGCAGGTGTCATTTCAGTGTTCTGGACAACTGACGGCCGGTTAAAGCAGGCAACTTAAAGGGATACACTATCCTCCAATCACTAATTGTAATCGGCTCTAACGGTTATCAGACTGAAAGCCAATTATTTTAAGAGGCTAATTAGAAGCAGCCAAATATGCACTTCACATCTGGTGGTATTTATCAAATTTGTAACTTTAAATTCCTTTTGGATTGAGCGTTTCTTATCATTATTTGTTTTTTTAACCGTTTGGAAGATTATTTCAGATGGGAAAACTATGGATTTCTCCTGGATGACAAACCCACTTATTTTATCCTGCCCAGGACTTGAACCCCCACAACCTTCCAGGGCTTGAACCCCACAACCTTCCAGGGCTTGAACCCCCACAACCTTCCAGGACTTGAACCCCACAACCTTCCAGGGCTTGAACCCCACAACCTTCCAGGGCTTGAACCCCACAACCTTCCAGGGCCTGAACCCCACAACCTTCCAGGGCTTGAACCCCCACAACCTTCCAGGGCTTCAACCCCACAACCTTCCAGGGCTTCAACCCCACAACATTCCAGATTACTGGTTTTCATTGTTTCTAACGCCACTGCTGTCCCTATCCACTTGACCATAGCAACCGCTGGAACACTTCAACAGCACCTAGTGTGCTTAAACTTACGTCCAAAATCATGCATCGTAATGAACTTCAGTAATGTCACATTCAGTCAAAGTCCTCAAAGGAAGACATTCCACAGAAAATATGTTATAGATCAAGAAAAAAGGAAAACAAATTTGAGTTTAACTGGTGGTGGTTCTGTAGCTGTTCCAGTTTTCTCAATTCAATAACAAGCTTTCACTCTTTCCCGCCCCTCTCCCACCCCTCTCCCCCCTCCCTCCCTCTTGACCACTATTTTCAGCTCACACACACACACCTATAACATCACCACCCAATACATCATATCATCACTTATCGGATATAAATAATTCACATTTGAAGAGAGCTTGGTTGTCCTCCTGAGTGTAACTGATAGCTCCGTGTTTACAAGCAGGTTTCTGTACTTCATATTATCGTCAAGATCAGAAACGGTTTCAATTTACCGTAAATCAAAGACGCTCTCCAGGGTTGGAAAAATATATCATATTACAATATTTCATTACAGACTGTAAAAGTCTGAGTCAAAAGTATATTTCTGTCAATCAGTAATCAATCGACAAAACTCTTTCGGTGAAAAAGTTTTCAGTCCTTTCGTCATGTTGCAGATCCACTTCCTGTTTCTGATCAAGATCAAATTCCCAGATTTCAGTAAATCGAGAAGATCGAAAATAAGTATTTTATACATAAAAATCATTACTTTCATTATGCTTTCCACTTAACAGCATTAAATTTAATACACGTTTTCATTCAACCCTCAATGATCGGTTAAAATGCAACAGCTTTGACACATGACTTTCACTTGTATTAATTTAATTCTAATTATGTCGTAATCAAAACATGTGGATGTTTTACTTAACGGAGATCTGAGAGTAACGATACTATACATCAATGTGCTTTAGTCATATTTTATGATTTATTTTTGGTGACATACTCTTTAACTCAATGTGCAGTGATGTGGAAGTGTGAGTTACATGTCTGAGCATATAATCTAGGAATCTAGGAATATCACTACAGAGGTTTGGACCTCTCAGACAGACATTACTTCTTTATTATTTTTCATTTTTCTCTTTTTTTTCATTTTTCATTTTTGTCATTTTTCTTTTTTGAGAGATGCAGGTGCACATAAAAAACATCTCCAGATTACATAAATGAAAGTCATATTTCCTTATTTGATTATTATATTTCCCGTAGAAGAGTACAGAGAATTGGCACTGTTCGCTCTCGCATTCGGGACTTGATCTCGAGATCTTTTTCCCTATTGGTTGAGATCAGATCAGAAGACTGGTGATCACAAAACTCAATTTGAACACTTGGAAGACCAAGATAATGCCATACTACTAAAAGACCAAATCCATAATCTCCTGAGCACTCTGGTTAAGACGCACTTCTCAAATTCAATGGAAGTCCAGCATTATTCTTAGTTTTGATGGCATGAAACACAAGATAATGCCATAGTACTACAGACCAACTCCATAATCTCCTGAGCACTCTGGTTAAGACGTACTTCTCAAATGCAATTCATAGTACCGCTTTATTCTGAGTTTGATGTCATGAATCACGAACACTATGATGCATATCGTAAACAACCGAACCAATCAGTTACAGATGTTTTGACAAGCTACAGTGACTGCATCTGGTGCTCATGGGTCTTTACTGAAGGGAGACATTACAAATTAATGTAAACACAGACATGAGTTGTTCTCAACAATCCCGATATTGTTTTCCCACTTAACGCCTCTGCAGATCCAGTCATATTTGGGCATGGCTTCGTGCCTTCCACTTAACGCAAACTGTGATTGAACCTCCTCGTCAATTGACAGTTTGCCATATTTAATGTTCTCAAACAACATGCGGTAGGCTACCGGCAGTGATGATCGCCAGTAAATTCTTCAAACCTTTGTTTTCGTTTGATTCCTGCTGATGCAGAGGATTAGCCCATGCACGAAGATGACAAAACAGTATTGTATTACAGAGAAAGAGATCGCTAATACAAAACACACTCTATCGAAACATAAACACTCTTAAAGCACTTTGTCAGAGGCAGTTGTTTAATATCGAAGGACACTTTCTACCAAATAACAGCAACCAGAGACTTTTACAAGCTCTTCTGTTACCGTTACCACATAATTCCATGTTTGCTATATGTATAGTAATCTTACAAAGGTGAATTTAGGCAGAATGTTTATAGTTACCATATAATTCCATGTTTGCTTCATGTATAGTTATCTTACAAAGGTGAATTTAGGCAGTATGCTTATGGTTCGGTATGTCATTAGTCCAAGGAAAAGGAACAACGATAATCCGAGTGCTAGTACTTTAAGGCATTAGCGATTCAGGTTTTCAAAATATCCAGCTTTAAAAACTATGCTTTGGAATGCTTCTGTAAGGCTAGTATTGATGATGACAATGGCTCCTCAGGGGAGGCTATCAATGTTAATGTTACTTCAGTGTTTTATAAAAGATGAATCAACCTTCACATGTCTTCATAAATGTCTTCATGAATGACAGAGCACCCTGTATTCGTGTGACATTCAACAAGATGACATGTTACCAAATTACATGTTACTTGCTGCAATAAACGTCTTACTTATCCATACTGTACATTTATACTGCATCAGAGAAACGGAGCTAATGATCCATGTGTTAGACTGAGAAGTCCAGCCGCTGTAATTAATGTCCCTCAGGAGTTTACAGGGTCCTTTCTCAGAAAGAGGGATGTAGGATAACATCATGGACTGACTGCAGTGTTTATAAAATGGCCTACAACATAGATCACTTCGTGCCTTGATTCATCGCTCCGAAAACTAAATTCGAGTGTGATCGGAATCATAAAAATTTGATTTTTGATATATACTATTTCGTGATGCATCAACAACAATAAAACAAAGGAGGATTTAATATGCATAGAGAACTATTAATCGACTGACAAATGTATCAGAAATGTTTTCATAAATAGTTAATGAATAAAAACAGTGACTTGTACTTTCTGCATGTCATATTATAAATTGCCACCCCACGAGTTGTCATCGATCTTGTGACAGACAATTCACCGACAAAGCAGCTTGACAAAATCTCTAATCAATTCTAATTAGCCATAAATCTGACAGCAGAAAGACATGACTTTTTTTTATTTTTTTGGGGGGGGGGGGAGAGAAAACAAGAAAATGTTCCAATGAAAAAAACTGGCATCCCTCCAATTTTTCGTCATGAAATATTAACCTATAATGCTGGAAATTAAATATTTGATGCAGCAGCTAAC
>JAIPMN010040194.1:2882-16903 GCA_020650975.1 Apostichopus californicus
ACGTACAAAGACTTCAAATAATATGTTTAACCCCCCCCCACCCCCCTAAAAAATGGAAAAAAGTACACATTGGGATTCTTTCAGTATTGAGATATCGAACAAATATCGAAAATATAGAAAATGTATTTAAACATGTTTTGTATCGATATTTGTTCGATATCTCAATACTGAAATAATCCCAATGTTTTGGGGATTTTTTTTTTTTGCTTATTTATATAGCAATTAGCTGCAGCGGAACAGTGATCCTACAATTCTCAAGGTAGAGTTATGCGGTTGTCAACTGTTACAATTATTCTTAAGTACGAACACTTCATCTGCGTTATATATTCCTTTCGCTTCGACTTATTATTCGCACAATGAATTTTTCCACCTTGTAAATTGATTGAATTCTTTTTTTATCAAAATCTGTTAGATCTTTTTAAATTAATATACTTTGTACTAGTTTATCCGTCGCCACTGTATCCTGTGGTTGAAGAATGCAAACAACGGAGGAACAACTGCACAATCTACGCACAATTCGGGGACTCGCTCACGTGTACAATACACAGAATAAGACCGAGAGTTCACCTGTTATTACAAGCGTACCAGAAAGACTCACCTGTCACTTTCGAACTGCAACAGTTACTCGTTGAACAGAATGGAGACTCATACGATATATCCATCTCTTCTGTGGTTCAACCTCTACCACAATATGAAAACAGTTTCAGAGAAAGCAAGGTTACGGTAATATGTCGTGTAATTGGACCATATGAAGACTTGGTTTACGAATCTTCCAAACTGGATCTGCTTCTTCCATCCGGTAAGCCCTCTCATCACCATATCAGTAAAATTATTGAAACTCCCTATGGTTAAAATTTCCATTCGATGGAAGGAATAACAGAGATATTACTATTACTGATAACATAATATTTTATATATCAACTCATTGCATAAATATTTTTTCGAGCCTAGAGAGACTTCTACAGAAGCATACTGGCAGACCTAGTAGCACATAACACAAGTCTTGAAACCAGGTAGAAAGGTCGTTTTAATTTACTTGTGGAATGAAAAAAACATGAAACAGAGAAATTAGACATTAAAGACATTAAAGCTAGCTGTAATTTTTGACTACCAAACCGAAGTTTGAGTTATCCATAACGAAGAAAGGTGCAAATGCGCGCAATATCATGATCGCAATGACAGACCCATCTAGCGTTCACACCTTTACCTGCAGCGAGAGGGTAATCTTGTTTGCACTCTTATCCTATCTTTGTTTGGGACTGCAAAATCTGATCTAACTATGTAAAATTCCAAGGAAAATATATCACATGTGTTTCGCGACATGAGCACAGGAATTCAATAAAGGAAGTTAAGACAATGAATATGATATGTATAAATATACCATTTGCTCAAAAGTTATGTTTCCACAATAAGACTTGGTGTACACAGATCGATTATTGCATACGTTATCCCTCGTTGTGCCTTACTCAAAGTCCTGTTTCGAGCTAGGTTGCTAAAACCACAAATTGTCTCGCCTAATACAACATTAAGGTAAGTGCAAATGATGTATCAGTACTGTTTAAATCGTCAAATATAAACGGGACAAGTCTTTAAAACAAACATAGTTATTCAATTTGTAATTTTACTAATGGATATGATAATCATTCATTTGATACAAACTCACATAATATTGCATTATAAAATAATATGCATTACACAACATTTGTAAATGTCGTTTTCTCTGTTGTACTTAGCTAATTAACCCCAAAACATCCCATTCTCACAAATATATTTTAAATTACATATCATAAGGCGTGTAGTAGTTGTCCTGTTACTAACAAAATGAACCTTTCTTCATTTATAGCTTACAAAGAGTCAGGCCTTCCATTGGAAACACGGAGATTGATTTTCATAATTGCAGCAGTGGTTGTATTTCTGGTGATCATCATCCTAGGATTATCATGCTTTCTCCGGAAAGGTAGATATCATTTCAACTTGTTTCATTTGGTATGCAAGTATCTTGCCAAAATCTTTGTTATTCTTTCTAAATTATGGTTTACTTCAGCTTTATGAATGATTTTTCACGTTTAACTTAATGTTTATCTACAAAAATATATATGAAAATTTAGACGTTATATTACAGTATATTTCTTTTGACTGTACTTTTTCATTTTGTACGTCATCTAAACATAAAGAGAAAGGTCTACGTTCTATGTTTTAATCACGGAATATATCTCAATCCTAAGTGATATAAAATATCAGTTTTATTTGTTAAATTCAAGGCTATTATGCTGAGAAACTATATGCCCTGTTGTAACTATTAAATGCTTTTTAGCCATTCTGAAATTTCTAATGCGTCCTGCTAACTAAACGACATCAACGTCATCTAATTTCCATCGACCTTAATTTCCATCAGTTGAAGACATCACGGAACCTGCGTCAACCTTGTGACAGTTTGGTAATCCGAATATAGTTTCTGCAAGATAAAGAAATAAAGTACTTGAATGGCATTTGTTAGTTATTGCAGATGTGTTCATTTCATACAATGTAATAAAGACTTTTAAATGTAATCTCAAGTATGTTCACCACGAATTAAATATTCATTTAACTTTCAAGGTAAACGACAAACCAAGAATGAGGGAAACGATGTCACAAGTAAACATGAAGAGGTCAGTCTTTGTCTGTATATGTATATGCTATTTACTAAGCAGTATGTTTGTAACAAAGAATAAATATTCACTTACTTGCAAATATCATTTTATATACCATTAAGTAAGTAATGAATCTTCATTCCTGTTTTAGGACATCGGACTGCTTGAAGTGAACGATGCAAGTAAGTAGATTTATTAAGTGCTATCAACATCAGTCAATGAATTCTACATTTTGGGCGATTTTTCCTTTAATTGTAACAACAACTCACAGTAAATTTTGTTCTGAAGTCTAGATAAATGGCATATACACCCTTGGTGAAACATCCAGTACATGTAAATCTTTGCAATAAACTTTAGTGGGTCACAAGCTGGAAAAGCACTTTTCAGCACACAGCCGTAACAAACATTTAAATATTAACATTTTTTGCAGTGATGAATGCTTGGTTGCTATTTCTACTGCTTATGTTTTGTTTTCTCAGAGGAAGAAGAAGAAGATAAGACAAGCAAAGGAGATGAGGTATAATTTATTTATTTAAATTCAAACGTTTTTCCAACGAGGTCTCAAAATTAGATTAGTTGCGTTTTATTTGATCGTACGGTTTCTTATTTTCTGCACATTCTTCTTTATCAAAGCAAACATTTCAACCACGAAGGGAAGTTTGACAGGATTATACTTTTTTTGTCAACATGTCATGTTAGTGTAACTTTTTTTAAAGGCAACAAATATTACTATTTTGGCATGTTGTCAAAGCTAAGCATAACCTATATCAATTCGGCAACGCAGACATTCGACATTTTTGGCAATTTTTGACCAGATATTATGTTAACTTAACTTTTATAACTCGACAAATATCTCATTTCTGATTTGTTGTCAAGTTCAGTGCACAACAGCAACTCAAAATGTTGACGTTTCTGTGAAAAGTCTACTCAATATATTGATGACAATGTGCAAATTTCTTGTGATGTCGTGTCATACTAACACAGTAAGTTTGTTTGTTTGTTATCGTTTTAATTTCCAGGTGAAAATGACACCCGAACAAGAAATAGGTGGGTGCCTACGATACAATACCTATTTACTTTTAATTTATTGCTTTGCTCTCTATTCTCAACTTTATTTATTGCATCAATTGCTATGTCAATACGGCCAATATCAGAAGAACATTTGAAAGGTCATAAATCTTCACATGTACTTACACACGCAATTAAAAGCATGTTTAAAATTATACAGCATACGTTTAAATATCTGTATATAGAACATTTCTTAATTAAATAGAGGAGTTATGTAAGTGTCCACAACGGTGAACGATAGATACGGCCGTAAGCCAAACGTGCGTCAGCATCTATTATATACTCGTCTTTGCTGCACCGTCACAGACTCTCATTATGAGCAAACTGTTGTGCACTGAGCAGACAAAGAAAATAAAAACTTGGCACAGCTTTTAGTGTCAATTTTGAAAACTTTTGTATTATGTTATTTGATATTATACCCCCAAAAAATGTAGATCAATTGACTTTTAAAATTAAGTTCATTTTGTTTGGATTCCAATTAAATATTCAAATATTGAGCTCCTTCCCAACTTATACTGGACGGTATGAAAAGTGTTTGGGCGAGAAGAATTGATTACAATGCATACTCACAAAAATGTTAATTTAGTTCAGTTCATGTAGATTTTAAATTGAATAATACACGGTGGACTGCATTAATGTATCCGTACATAACGTTTGCATACATGATATGAAGTATATCGTAGCGCTATAAGGTATAACTTGTCTGAACAGGGTTTCCTTTGTTAACCGCAAATAGTGATATTGTCTGTCTCCACAGATCGATTCGTTAGCCACATCGAAAAAAAGTACCAGAAACTGTACAATACAGTGGAAACAATTCCATACGTTAGAGACAGGATGTGTTGTGTAGACAATATTTTTGTTGACAGTGGTATTATGATTAGAGAGTCTAACGAAGAAAGTAAGTCACGCAAACTGGAAAGCTATGAAGACATTTTTGACGACGAAAACATGGAAAATTCGAGAATTTTTGTCGTAGAAGGCGAACCAGGTTATGGAAAATCTACACTTGCCCGAAAGATATTATATGACTGGTGTAACGAACCATCGTTAAAACTCAGTGGTATAAAAATCTTAATCTTTCTTCCTATGAGACAACTGGGTGGGACGAATTCCATATTTGAAGCAATAAGGAAACTTCTTTTACAAGGTTCGGAACCGTGGCTCAATGACATCGATGTGGAAGGAATGTTGTGTAAACCTGCTATGCCCTCAGTACTGATCTTGTTAGATGGTTATGATGAGTATCCTGATAGAGAAACAAAAGACACGTACATTGAAGAAATCCTCCAGGGTAGACAGTTAGAGCATATGAGAGTAATGGTGACAACGAGATTGTCTTATATGAATGACAAATATTTGAGAAAATCTCTTTGGGTTCGTCTTACTGGCTTTGACGAAAAGGCAGGTCAAACTTATATTACCAAGTTGGTATTTAACGGTAACATGCAAAAGGGAAGCAAATTCATGGACAGTCTTCAGTCAAATTCAATACTTAAGCATTTGAGCAAGGTCCCATTATTTTTTGTTATGTTTGCACACTTGACACACGAAGACAAAACGTTCAAGTCACTGACATCGGTGACAGAGGTTTTTAAGAAAATCGTTTCATCTTTTCACTTACATATGAAAGCCAAACTACTAAATCCAGAAGAAATATCGTCATTTGAACATCTTCAAAAATGTCATGAGAAACTGGATGAGATTGCTTGTGAATGGCTTTTGAACGGCACAACCCAATTGAAAGCCGTGGGTATCAAACTGAAACTCGGGAAAGACTTATACAACCATTACGTTAAGATTGGCATTTTAGTCGAAGAATCTAGTGATTGCTTTGGTAATGCCCATGGTGGAAAAATAGTGAGATTTTTACATAAAATATTTTGTGAATGGTATGCGGCTCACTACCTCGCTAATCATCTTTCCACCCGAGAAACAAATGATCTTGAGCTTCTGCAAGGTATGGACCCGATGCAATTACAACACGTCTTCCGCTTTGCGTGTGGACTGAGCAAAGTTGCTGGAGAGAAAATAATTAAGTACTTGGAAGGTATAGTGGAAGGAAAGACATTTGCGATCGTCTGTATGGCAGAGCAAGACAAAACCTCTAAGAGATTCAACAAAACTCTTGAAGCTTTGACATCATCAGGAAAGACATACATCCACGGGAGAGACAGCAATCTTCTACAGTGGTCTACAGTATGTACCCTGGAAGCAGCTGGTAGCCGTTCGGTAACAACTATAATTTATTCTTTTGTAGACGTTCATCTACCGACAAACTCTGCGTATGAACTTAATAATATAGATGCTAACCCAATGTAGTATTATCTTATTGGGTTAAAAGTTCTCAGATGTGATACACCAAAGAACATAGCACGACACTCCTATATAACATTATCTGTTTGAATTTTTGCATGACTTAATTGCTAAATAATTCACAATTGTGTAAGATTTAAGAGACATGATCTGATACTACAGTATAAAGTTCAGGCTTGTTTATGTATTGGTAAAGACTTAAGATTTGTAGTGTAATAATCCTGTTTCTCTTTCGCAGATCCGTATAGAGTGCATTGTCTTAGACCAGGCATTTGCTAGAACCGACGAAGATGCTATTGTACTGACTAATGGTACAAGGTTGCCGCCTATTTCGACATTGGAAGCGATTTGGATAGAAACAGAGGATGGGAGAGAAATCAGTGACAACGATGTCGGCAAAGTCTTATCTTACATGTCGCAATCAAAGCAAACAAAAACAGTTCAGTAAGTAGAATGAGCAGAGAGGAGGGGTGGGGGTGGGCTAACAGTGGCATCCGCCAAGAGGGAAGGGTATATAAATCACGCCTATGATCCTTAGTTGGGGGCATAGTTCAGTAAGTGAATTTTTGCAATTATCCGGGGAAGAATTGAACAACTATTACAGGTGCAGCGCTCCCGTTTGTTTATCTCTCAACCTAACACAAGGAATGCATAAAAAAAAACGTTGCATTTAGGGCTACAAAAATAGACTACTAAATTGACTTCTACCTTCTTCTTTTTAATTAGAAGACTGTGCGATGTTTATATTCTTTTTAATTTTTGCTGAAACCATTAATATAACGATCATTTTATTCCGATCCATTGGATTTGGTCACTTTCTAAGAATAGGACCCTGTAAATGCGATTCAAGAAATTCAAAATAGGAATCTCTGGAACAAAGATAACGACAATTCTTCAAGTATATTTTCTTTCTTAGTACCAACCATGTTTAAAGAATAAAAACCATTGTAAACGGATTCAAATAATAAGTCGTCATTTTATTTTACTAGACTAAATCTCACCCTTAGAAAAGAAGTCATAATTTAGTCTGTGAGTTTTCAGAATACCGTGGAATTGACAAACTTATGATCGAAACGAAATGTTCCTCGTTGTCACTCGTTGTCACTCGGATTCAAAACGAGCCTGCTTCGGCAAGCTGTTTCATTTTGGGAATGTATTAGCCGTTAGAGCCTTGCAATTTTCTTTTTAACTCACAGTTTTCAAAATTGTCTACTGCCTATGCAAATCTCGAAGAATCATTTGAAGTCATCAGATGGAATGAAAGGTAAGAAATAGTTGCTTACGACAATTGTGAACAAGTATGGAAAAAAATATAATAAATACATCACATATCATACATTTTCATATTCTAACGTTTGCAAATGGTTTATCAGTGTAAATAGTACATTATCATTTGCTGTTATATTGACGTAAAACATGATGCATTAAATTTCTACCAATATATCAAGTTACATTGTCTCTGTGGCTTTCTCTTCACATTTTTAGTTACATGGAAACCATTTGACTGTCTTTTTCGACTGGATTTTGAAAACGGTGAATGGGAGGTGATATATATTTCGTTTTCATGTGCACAGTTCTCTGAATAACAACATGTGAACTGAATTTCATTGCTTTATTTGTCAATTAGTTACTTGTGTATTTCATGTTGCCTCTTTGAACTGCACTAAGCTGTATAGATCAGCTATATCGGTGCATTTACACTAAAGTACAATACACTTGATTCATTGGCCCCTTCATTCACAGTGAACGGGCAGTTATAATGTAGGTTATTTCTAATGAACTATGGGAACAGGTAAATGAACCCAATATAGTTGCACAATACGTGCTGTAATGTTAAGCTTAGTTGTACAGTTTCTTAATTAATAGCTATTGTCGTCCTTTGATCATAGTAGGTCAAGGTTGATATCTCATGATAAAACTTGCAGAATGCGTTTTGTCTTATCCAGTATGTAATACATACCTATTTATAAAGAACGAACAAGTTAGTTAGCATTGATAGCCTGAGCTAAAAACGTGAAAAATAAAGAAACAATTGCCGTCGTAGGCTTGAAAATGGGTCAGTCCCTTAGCAAAATGAGAGAGCAAAGAAAATATAGTAAAACCGATTGGTTGCCCTTCCACTACCCTAATGACCTTCCAAAATTTCCTACACACGTCAACTCACAAATTTTGACTTTATCATACTGATGGTGAACTATTTAAGTAATATTGACAATTTTGACAAACATTTCAAGCTTCTTGATCATAATTAAAACACTACTGTTCATCATGGCCTGTGAGTTACGAACTCACAAACTTTTAGGACTCGTAATTTATGGCTTTATGTCATATAATCTTCACTCAGACTGTAGACGCTAAATTTCTTGAACGTATGAAGTCCGAAACAGCCAAACTGAAGAAGATCCGAAACAAGATCAACCATTCTGATACAGATATCGGCGAAAATAAACCACATGTGAGTAAAGTCAACTAAATTCGAATCAAAAGTTCTTAGTGATGTGTTGCGGTACACCGCAATGAGTTGTTGGTATTATTATATGTTCCCCTGTACTTTATCGTGGGTCCGTTACTCCACGCAACATTTGTGAATTGTTCTGAGTATTTTTATTTTTTTTATTTATTTAGGTTAACTTGACACACCTACACACCAAAGTGTGCACAATTCATTAAATCTCTCCTGGGGCACCATAGTGCACCACAACCACGTGTCCCCCGGGGGACTTCCCATAGGGTGCAGCCACAAACCGGCGCACGCAACTATATTTACAAGTTACCTCGCAGGTCCCCATTTATACACCTGGGTGAAGAGAGGTAATGGAGATAAAGCGCCTTGCCCAAGGACACAACGCAATGATCTGGACAGGGCTCGAACCTGTAATCCTTACATCACAAGTCCACTGCCTTAACCACTTGACCAGAACGCACTCAGTAGATGTTCTCTTGTAATTCATTGTGGGTCCGCTACTTCACGCAACATGCCTTTGACCAATTTTGAATTGTTAAATATATAAAATTCTAATTTTGAGCACATTATGAATATATAATTTCCGCTAACTTTCGTTTCTTTTTTAAATAGACTACGGATGGTATAAGAAAGTCCAACAAACCTGAAGACATTAACAACAAGAATAGGCAGAGATCTTTGATACAACTTCTACATATTGCATCACGCAAAAAGGTAAGTAAAATGCAGGAAATTTATTCCAATTAAGTTGGTGTCCAGCTTGTTTAAGCATACCCTTTTGTCACCAGTGAGCCCAGCGAAAGCATAAACGTGTAACACAATTGAAAAACTTGAACTTTCCCGTCAGTTTACTGCTTTCCCAAACATACAAGCTTGTTTTCTGTTGTTACACACACCCGTTAACACGTAACGGAAATGAAAAGCCAGTAATGGCGAGAGAGTGGTTTTCTTTTTGTGTTTAGTGACGGCCAGACACGGTAAAACTTCCATGGTTGCATCATTCACGCACTGCTCCTTAAAATATATCACGCAAAACTGTCTGTTGGTATTACAAAGTAGACAAGGGCGTAGGAACCCGGGTGCTGGGGGCGCTATCCCCCCCAGGTGGGAAAAATATGAGGGGGCGGAAGTATCATTCCGCCCCCCGCTTCGCAAGTCATAAAACCCCTTTCATCATTTCTCAATAAATGATAACAACATTCGTCATTTTAGCAGAAAACATTTTGGCAGAAAATATCTCATTTGGACCACCAAATTGCATCTAAGGCCAGGTGAAAATGCAAAATTATTTACAAAATGGAGTGAGTGTTGAAGTGTGCTATATTGCACCAAATTGCATCTGAGGCCACCTGGAAATGCAAAAAAAAATACAAAGGGGGTCATCAGTCTTCAGCCCCCCCCCCCCACTAAAAGTAACTTCCTACGCCACTGAAAGTAGAGCAGAGAATTTATCTGCTCTGCAGATATTTTAAGGCCGCAGAAGTATTTATTGACAAATTAATATTAACTAATCAATTTGAAATGAGACAATATGAAATATGACAAATATGACAAATATGACAATCAATATGAAATCAACAAGAAATGAGACATCTCTCAAAGACACAGTGGCGTAATGATTTGTTCAGCATGTTTATATGTTACACAGCGAATGTCAGTGAGTCCCTCTAAAGGGTGTGCCTTTAAATTGAGCTTCTATTCTTTAACGCAAATGTTCTTTCCCATTTCCTCTGCAACATCTTGTTACAGGTAATCATAAAACTCCTCAGCTTGTACAAGTCATACAGAAAGGTCGACGAGGACAAAATCGTTCTTGATTCTGGGATCTCCTTGCCTAACTTTGGAACAGCTGAAAGAGTTCAAGTAGACACCGAGGTAGGGAGGGAACTGAATGAAGAAGAAGTTGTTAAGCTTATAAAATACTCACGGAAATCTCAAGAACTGAAAGAACTGAGGTACGGCATTCTTTAACAGTTCCTACATGTTAATGGAGGAAAGTGAAGTTGCTAAGTTCATTGTATTTAAGCTAAATATTAAAACACCCACATAAATATAAAATATTGACAGAACTGGGGTTTGGATCCGTTACGTAATTTCGTGAACATTTCTTATTCCCGCTTTAAAATTGGCGACTGATAAAACTCTACCATTCCTCTAGCTTGTAGCTTGTAGGGTAAAAGTAAGGATGAAAGTAGGATAAAAGTTGAACTGCATGATGCAGAAAAAAAACCTCCCTTTTTCCAGGTCTTTCTTAGCCTGGTTTGGACGTTGCTCAATGTCATTTATGCCTACTTGTTGACAACCTTTGTATCATTTCTTAGATTTTATAGATGCTTGATGCCTTTACATGTAGATGTTCCATCAAAGCAAAGCTCAAGAAGCATTAAAGGTAAGCCAAATAAATCTATTAAACTCGACAATTTTGCTGCAGTTGATTCTCGCTTTTATATTAATTAACCAATAGTTTAGGCATATAGACTGCTTTTGATAATTTGTAATCAGACTCAAAGTTCAATCTGGAGCACAGTAGGACATTCTTACTTTTGATTCAAGAGAGCAAACTCACCACTGCCAAAACTTTCGAATACAGCTGACCATATGTGCATCTTGTACAAAGAGGGCACAATTGAATGCATAGAAAATAAGTTCACGTTGGAATTATTTCAAGACTTAGTGGGAACGTTTCCTATGGGACACTTGACTCCGATGCCCTTCCTTTTTGTTTATCTAAGACGTATATCTTTCTAAATACTGTGTTCATTTATATTGCCAGTGATGTGGGAGACTGGATATGACTATCGCTATATTCTCAACTTTCACACCGGTAGATGGCATGTAAGTATCACTGTTATTTGTCTCGGCTAGGACTACGAAGGTAGATTATTGTCCCGACTTAATAGTGTCCTATTGGTTATGAAAGTATTCGGGAATTAGGAAGGCATTCCATTATTACAAAAATGTTTAGGCGTCGTGTTTGAAACTTAACACGGAAGCTAACGAAAACCAGTTTCGTAGTTTATAGTGAAGGCAGTATACCTGACTTGTATATACTTCACACGAACTGGTGACTTCATTTAGTTTTGTAATGGCTTAACTCTGTTGTTGTGAGTCTGTTATTCTATGTAGATGGAATTATTATAACTCTCGGATGAGAATGTTTGAGATATTTTTGGTATAAAGTTCTGCGCATACACAGTGTGGTATATAAAGGTCACTTGAATTTCCTTATTAAAAAATCCTTAAAGTTATTGTTGATGACGGGAAACACTTTTCTAAAACCTTTCATATGGAACAGTGTTTTTATATCTCTTTTGACTTATATATAAAGTGATAATCTTGTGATTTTTAAATGACAGTTGCAGGAATATTACAGTAGCAACGCAAGAATAATAGCAGATCAAGAAAACGCAGAGAAGGTGAGTGCTCTATGGAACGTAAAATCGAAAAAGTATAGCCTATACCGCAAGATTGATTGTATTGAATGAATGAATGAATATAATTTGGGAGAAAGTTTCACTTAAGTTCTCAGTACGCGATAATGAAATTGGGGCCTTTTCTGTACAGGGTAAGGATTTGACCTGTGGGTTGATTAAAAGTTTGCCAAAAACGCCTATAATTTAACTGATAATTAGTAATAAATTAAATGTTACAAAATTATTTATGCCGATTTGTTCTCTTTTTCTAACTATTGATGTATAAATCGATGCTAACATAAGTTGTAACACATGTTGCCCAAAAAAGTTCAATCAAATTACCCAGCCGCAAGGTTACAATTACTATAGTGAGATTCTTCTCCCTCAAGTCGAATCCAGATCTGAACAAACTCTCTGTGGTTTATAAACTCGCCCTCAAAGTTGAGTAAGACTAGTGTGATGGGATATGCTCTATACAAACTAGTGATTGGTGAAATTAAAGACATTTCCAAAAATATCACTATAACTTAGCAAATTGCTCTAGGAGCCAATCACATGTAAACACGCGCAAGCTCCGCCTATACACTTACGGAACACCTGGCGTCTAGACATGAGCGTTTGATGTCTTAACTTTTATTGTTCTGAAAGGGTTAAATTTAGGTCACGTAAGATACAATTTCTTCACTTGTCCTCTATAAATCGAGCGTGAGAAACTGTAGTTAACATTCTCAAATGATACGTCAACTTCTGGGGAATATATTCAGGGTAGCCAGCAGGAACTTCACTAACAAAAGGTGCTCAGAGTGTAAATAAAATCTATAATACATATTATTCCATGACGTTCAGAACAGTACTTCCTAGATTATAATGACCTGTCCTACATCTTGGTGGAAAAAAAAAATCAAATGTTCATGATATTATGCAAAATGCAGTAATAAATATAATGTTAAATTACACTAAAATAAAGCAAACTGAATTTTTCGTGACCGAATAACTTTACCAAGTAATTCAGGTCTGACTGTTATTAAAATTTCTGACAAGTGTTTGAAAAAGAAGAGAGACCAAGTAGTATTCTTCATGATCGTGAACATTTTTTCCCGTGGTCTTAATTGTCTATAGTCGAGGCTTACATAATTTGCTGCCGAGACAGTTTTAGCCACAGATGAATGAACATGATTTATGCTTCATGTCAACGCACAACCTGCCTAGTGATATTGAGCAAAAGTTGTTACCATTATCATATGATGAGCATATTTTGAATAAGACTTATGTAAGAGGAGTCGCTTTCTTTAATATCTATGAAGAGGAATTTAAGCATATAGATCTTGCTTTCAGACATTACAAAATCTAAAGTTGATTTGCTTTGTACGTAATAAGTTTATGTGTGTGATTTCTGAGACGTCCATTTATAGATAATCTTGAAATGGATGCTTTCTGTTTGCACGAAATTTATCTTGAAAATGGAACACCTCATCGATCGGTAGTTTGTAAACGCCACTGTCTGCTAGTTGAAGTTGAAAACATATATAAATAAATAATAGAGGAATCCCAATTTCATTATAAGATTAAATTCTTGTAATTCTCTATCAACAAACATCCAAACTGACAATCCCTGATACTTTTTTTCGAAAAAAGCAACTGCATTAATTAAAGAGTATTGATTTTCCTATTTTGTCTTTTCGGTTTTAAGGCTGGGCTATTAGGGTTGGGTGGAGTGGGGGTAGGGAGATGGGGTTTTTTTGCACTTGTTTTGTGGGAAGAGGAGAGGGAATGGGTAATTTGTATTATCAAGTTTTGTCTTTCGTTTTGTAAGCAGCGGTGTTTTACTCAGTTAAGGTCACTCAAGTTTTTGTACAACACTTCTTTTCCAAATCTTTATTTTCTATATATCTTTGTATTAATACGCTATGCAAAATTCATTATATGCACATAAATAAAAAAGCTTATCTGTATATATATATGTAAATATGTTGTGAAGAATCATAAAATGATATAAACATTAAATGAAATGAAATTCATAATGTTTATTTAAAAATAAGTTCTATTAAATATCGAACGACATAGTTTCTCATTGTTTTGCTATGGATTTTGTTCTTTTTCCCATTGTTTTAGAATTTGAAAGCAAAAACA